>PVKH010034218.1:0-11901 GCA_004027955.1 Chaetophractus vellerosus
GGTATCATCCAGCCGGCAGGTCAGTTCACTATCTTTAGAAGTCATAAGATCTATGCCTTGGTTTCTCTTTCTGTTAAAAAGGAAATTGACTGCTACCTGCCCACTACTGGGGGTTCACTTGAGGGACATAGAAAGGGTTTTTATTATCATGTAGCAAGATAATCCAAGTATGTTCAGGTACACAAAGCAGGGTAACATGTTCCTTTATTTTTAAAAAAACTAGGATTTACATAAATGCTCATAAATAGGGCTAAATGTATTGTAGAATTATCTGGCACGTTTACTCAGGCACATGAGTTGCTAAATAAAACGAGTAAATCATGGTAGACTTAAAGGATGAGGGTGTGGCAACTGGGTCAAGTGCTGCTGATGGGGTAAGGAAGGAGGATGGAGAGGTGCGTGCTGGATTTAGCAACGGGGAGGTCATTAGCGATCTTGGCCAGAGTAGTCTCAGAGGGGTGGTGGAGTGAAAGCCAGACCACTCCAGGTAGTGTGCACAGCCTTTTCCAGCAGCACTGCAATACAGGGCAGCAGAGAAACAGGGTGGTCGCCACAGGAGAATGCAGGGTGAACAGAATGTAATTTTAAGATGGATGCAATGTTTATATGTTGATGGGAACGATTATCACATTAAAGCAAACAAACAAGAAAACCAACTACCAACTGAATGAACTGTGTCAGCAAAATATGAACACAGTGTTGGGTACAGTAAAAATTTTATTAGTAGGAGTTAAGAGGCCAAGATCTAGTTATACAGGTTTTCCTGAACAAGAAATCTGGGGGAAAAAAAAAAGCTTTACTACGACACACACTGCCCCACATTTTACACTGTGCCATTTCTGTATTTGTCCTTTTTAGCCTACTTCTATCACAGCCTCTCTCTGCTCAAATACATTAGTTGCCATGGAAACGATGTCATAGCGTGTGAAACCATTTACTGTCCTTGGAAAGGCATTCACGATCAAATTGAATGCTACCATGTTGTAAAAAGAAGCTACAGAAAGCAGTTGTGTGAGAACACAACAAGGTCCCAAAATCGTGACTTCGAAATATACCCCTGCCTGCAACATCACATGCCCTTGGGATGGTTGTATCAGCTTTCGCATTTCAGTTTTCTCCAAGTCAACCAGAGGAGCATCCTTCCTCCTCACGTGGGCCAATCAGACTTAAAACCAAATCTCTGAAGCGAGGCTGGTGAAGCAGTAGCCTGCCTGTAACTCACTCTTCCCTCCCGCGTCTGCCCCGCGCCGAGAGACTGCGGAAGCAGGATGGTCTGTACGCATCTCGACACCTCTGCCTGTGGAGAGGATTTGGTCCTGGGACACATTCAGCTTTGCTGAGAGGCTGAAATAATATTTGGGACAGGAAGATTTGGACTTGGATTTCCTTACTGCCAAGGATTAGCAAAGCACACTCTTTTCCCCTTTCCTCCACTCAGAGTATACCACATTCACTCCTTCAAGAACAATATATTGAGTGGCTCTCATGTGCCAAACTGGAAAGAAAACAGAGGCAAAGCGTGTGTCTCCTAGAAGCTTAAAATCTAGTGGGGGAGAGAGGCCGGGGCAAGAGCATGAAGGGCCTTGTGGGCCATGGTGAAGAGCTGGACTTTATTCTAGCTGCAGTAGGAAGACATGGATGGGCTCACCCCCGGAGCCATGAGGCCTCATAGTGATTTTTGGAAGCTCACTCAGCTATTGCAGAAGTAGGACTGGAAGGCCAGGAGCAGAGGAGGGCACAGCAGTAAGGAGGTTAATGGAATAGTCCAGACGAAAGAGGAGGGTGCAATGCAGGTGGCAAAATGAGATCTCTAACTAGGACACCTGTATGTCTTGGCTGGTCTGTGAACATGCTGGCTTATGCACTGCTGTCTGCCCAGCAGCCTACGAGGGTTAGCGTTTGTCATGGATGTGAAAAGTATTATTAACAGTAGCATTAAAATATGCCAGGATTGAGTTTGGGAACCTTCATCCTGCACTTCCCACTTCTGCCATAGTCCTGCCTACCAGCGTGTGTGCTGCCTCTGCAGGGAAAAAAAAATTCACCTTCATATGTGATTAAATCTGAGCGACAACCAATGATATTCATCTCTTTTCCTGGTCCTTTTTGATCTTAGCATGAGTAACACCTCGCTTTCAAGGACAACCAGGAGGATGCTCACTAATAAAATAAAGAGCACTAGGACAGGAGTAGCTAAGAGTAGCTCACCCCTTCCAGTCACAACTGGTGGTGGGAGAAGCGGTTCACACTGCTGTCCCAGCCCGACACTGAGTGCACCAGCCAGTTGTGCCTTGAGCCATGCTGCAACCTGTGAGATGCACAAAGCACTGGTCAGCAGCCAATGGGAAACAGAGAAAATTATAAGTTAGGTGTGCAGAAAACAGATCTGCTCTAGACTTCTGAAGAATGGACGGAATGCTTTCCTTACAGCGTTTTTGTCATTTATTAAATGGTTATGCTGTTTTATTTTGCAATACCCCTTTCAGCAACAAATAGCTTAAAAAACTGAAAAAAAGAAAGTGCAAGTTAAATGAAAAAAATTAAGTATTGAATTTTTGTTTTTCAAGGAGTTGGTGATGAATGTGTAACTTGGCACAAGATATTTGTTAATATTTACTATCCACCTTGGGAACAGTAATGAGGTCACTGACCGCACAAACCGCGGGTCACAAATCTGCTAAAGAAGCATCAGCAACTACTTCAAGTGTCAGTTGTTACCATAAGAAGACTGTGCCTTAAGATGACTTGCAGCCGCAGAAGATTCACTGACATAGCACTGTAGGAGGCCTGCCTTTTCCTTTAGATCAAGTAACTATTCTAAATTAATTTTGCTTATTTTTTGATTCCAGGTTTTTTGTGCATATATGAAAAGTGAATTAATAGCTTTAATGAGTTGTCTTCATTAGCAAAAGAAAAAACTTCACAGTTAAATGATGCCAGTTTATATTATTACCAGGTAGTTTAAAGAGGAAATCAATTAATTCAAATAGTGGTTTTTGGTTTTGTTTTTTTGTCTACTTTATGGGATCAAAATAAAGCTTGTGGAAGTTCATTCTGCCACAGGTGAAACATCTCAAGTTACTGTGACTGCTACGGTAAATGTTTAAAAGCTCACCACTGGGGATGAAAGTATTGTTTCTGCAGTGATGATATAAATACAAATTTTCTGATGGCAAAAACAATGTTCTTACTAAATCAAGAAACCTATGGAACAGAAAGTTACTTGGAATTGGGTACAGCACATGCAGAATTCATCATGGCATTCAAACAAGTAGCTACATCCTACCAAGTACAAAAGAAATGTTAGATGTAGAAATTGACAAATATTTTTATATATACCCAGTTAGGAAAAGTGAACTACAAAATTTTTCTGCCAAAGCCAATGCTAAATACAGAAAACACTTCAGCATGGTGGTACACACCTTCTCTTTCGCCACCCATCATCATCAATGGGGTTTAAGAAATGCCTGAGGAATGATTATGCCAATCAACCCAGGTGTACTCATGATAGGCGAGTCCTCTAAAGTTTGGGTGCATTCCATCTCAAAACAGTTGGAAGTAGCTGATTAAGGAAGGCATCCTCTGAATGAAGTGCCAAAACATTTCGGATTCTAAAGCTTTTAGCTTATTGAAGTTATTGAAAACAAAGCTTGCAAACAGGAAGAAATCTACCCCAACAAAAGCAAAGGAAGAAATTAAATGATGAGAACTCCAAGAGTGTCCAAGATTTAATTCTGAACTTACATTATAATGTTTTATAATATTATTGACTGTCTCAACATGACAATCTTGATGGATTTCCTACTTTTATTTGGATACGTTTATATTCTGTACTGAAATGGAATAAAATTGAGGTTCATGTTTTGTTGCATCTAAACTTGACAAGACATTCAATAGAACCACAGAGCAACTTGTTTTCATGTGTTTTGTCTTGTAAAAATATTTGTTGAAGATAAGCATCCTGAATGGAGACAAAAGACCTGGGAAGAAATTTGGGCTAAAATATTTTCACATTTCAATATGAAGGAATAAATTAATCTAAGACCACCCTCCATTTAGCAGAATTTGCTCTGAGCTTACCGGGGACTTTGCATAAATCTAGACAAAGCTATTTTCTCAACTAAAAATATTATGGTGCATACAAAAAAGCCAATTGAAGATATTAACAATTTCATATACTAAGTATAAAATGAACCTTTGAAGAAGATTGCAGGCAACTTTATGGGAAACTGAAAAACAATATGTTCTTCAGAAAAAAATGTCAGTGACATGGGTATTTGAGACATATATGGTTAAAAAACTGGTTGAAATGACTGAATGTGTCTAAGAATAATCACTATTTTATGTCTTTGTAATGTTCAGATAACCCGAATATAAAAAGGTGGAGTTTCTGCTCATGGACATGTTTTTAGATTTTAGAAATTTTATTTTTTAAAAGACTTTAATAAGAACTATTTCAAAGGTCCAAATCATAAAAACAATCTGTCAGTTAATAAAACAATATATTTTTTAGTTCTATAACTTTAAATCACTTTATTTTAGTGATTCCTTTAAATAAATTATATGACCTTAATTCTTAATTCTTCTGGATCCCATTGACAGACAAGGAAAACTATGAGATGTACTTATGTTTTGAGAAGATTTACTCAAAGTGTCACAGTAATTGGCAGGCAAAAGCACAAGCAGGAGGGTGTTCAACAGGCAACTCACTTCCAAAGCACGCTTTTTAAAGACTAAAGATTTCCCTTTCAAAATTACAAGGTGTTTCAAGAAACAGCAGGTTTTGAAACACATCTTAAATGCAGCATCAACCTTGTAGGAATGTTAACCAGTGATGAAATGTAATTAAAAGTGAATCGAACTTGCCCCCCCGCCCCAACTTGAGTGTTCTGGTAACTACTTATGAATTATACTTGGAAATGAATCCCTTCACAAACTGATGCTTTATTTAGTACATGAGGACTGAATAAAGATGAAGAGCTTTTCCCTTATATTCAGAGACCATAACTTCTAGTATTTACCCTGTGCCTTGAAAATATAGAATGAAGGAGCCTACACAGTAAAAATTCTTCTGTAGCGTTCAGCACCCCAGTAAATTCCATAGAGAAAGGCTTGGAATTCTAACGCTTTCCACTGACCGAGGTCCCCTGGCAACTTAGGTCCTTTCTTCCGGGGCACTCGGATGAACTGTGACTGCTAAACAAAGTGAAGCCAAAAACTTAACTCACTTAGCAAGGGCAGTGGGCCACTTAGCCTTGAGTTCCCTTGAGAGGACCAAATCTTCCCACTTCTGGTCCAGTATGAACCTAGTACAGGTATGCTAAGCAATGATCCACTCAGGAAAAACAGCGTACGATATTAGTACAAGTAACTAACTGCCACACAAACTGCCCCTCCAGAGTTAAAACACAGCTCAATGCAGAGTGGCAGGTTCGAAATTTACAGTTACTACTCAGGTGCATACAAAAGATATTACTTTATTTCTCTTTAGCTGAATTCAATTTGATTGTGATTATTGTATTTCTGCTTGTGTTAGGGGGTAAAAAAAACAATCTTGACACTTCACAGTTTCTTTGGATTTAAAACTTCAGTTGCTTCTGGGCAATTAGTCAAATTAACTCATTTCAAACTGCCTCTCAAGGTGCTCCTTTCCCTCCTGCTCCCAGGAGAAAGAGTACAGCCCACCCCCATGATGGGGGGTGGGGTGGGAAGTCCAGCCCAGGTACTGCCCTCCAAGCCCTCTCTGGCCTCTGGGAGATGTCTCCTGCCCTTGTTTGGGGGTGTTGGCCTGGTTCTGTTCTGCAGTCAAACTGGTCCATATCTCACTGGGTGCGTGGCAGTATCTGAGGCTGACACTGCTCCAGCGGTGAGACGGGCATGCTTGGCGCCCTCTTGGTTCTGAGCTCAGGGCGCTCTCTGTCCCTAGCTTTCTCAGCATGTCTCCAGGGCATGTGGGGCCAGGATTTCCTCCAGGCCATAGGCAAGCACCTGGGAATTAGGCAGGGAAACCATCTTAGGCCTGGTCTCTGCCTACACCTACCCCACTGCAGGTGGGCACACTGCAGAGGGATTTCCTTCCAGAGTTCCAGATAGGATGCCGGGTAGATGTGCTCTCTGCTTGTAGATTCCCCTCCACCCACCTGGGGTTTCCACAATCTCAGTGACCCCTCAGGTGGAAGGTGGGGGCACGCTGTGTTGGATCTCAGCAAGCTCTCCATTTCTTAACATTAGTCTCCCCCCAACCCAGGAAGGGCCTCCCTGGTGACCAGAAACTGTCCTGTAGCCTCCCTCCTGCTTGGCTTAATGTTCGACGTACACCAGGTCTTCTGAGATCTGGCTCCTTGGAATCCACAAATCAACTTTATCCTAACACAGCCTGCCACTTTCAGATGAACCCCGTTCTCTGAAACATGCTTCAGCTCAGCAGTCTGGGAAGTGAAAAGCTGAACGCTGTCTTCTTTGTCCTTGATAGTGTTCTGTCCTCCCCTGAAGTAACCGACTCCTCAGCCTCAAAGGGCGAGACTCCTAGGAAAGCAAGAATGACCAGGGAGGCAAAGTAAATGGAGCACAAGTTCAAAGCATTACCCCACTCAGCCGGCTGGTCATAATGCAAGGTCTCAGAGGCCGCAGAACACTCACACAGGATTTTTTTTAAAAGCGCAACATGCAACATGTCAATCTTCCAGAAGACACCATTATGCACACTTGAACCAGGGTCCAGCTTCTTGAATTCTTCACGTCTAATGCCCTTAAGCTCCATTCTACTCCATCTGCTCACCAGGAAGCTACCTTTGCATCAGAATCATTTTGGACCCTCCACCCCTTGGGTTTTTCATTCTAGGGCCTCCTAACTTTTGTCTCCCCTCTTCCACACCCACTGTGCTTGCACTTCTCCCCCTTTCCAGCACCCCCAGTTCCAGCTCGCTCCCCTATCAAGTCTGAACCTTGGCTGCCTCAGCTGGCTGATGCTGGCTTTAGTCTCTTAAAGCATCCTCCTCACTTGACTATTCAAATCAATTCCCAACTCTAGGTTACCATCAAGGTCAGAGTACTGCCAGGCACAGTCACAAAACTGGGCTAAAGGGACAGTAAAATTAAAATATTAAAAAATTGCCTGCAAATTCCAATGGGGCCTCAGCATTTCTCTGTAATACTTTTTATTCATCTGTTAGCACATTATCCTATATTTTAGTGACTGTCTGAACCTTTTCTAGATTCTCCAAGTCCCCTCTCCTTTCTCCAAATCTCCCACCCTTGGCCGATGGCTCAGCCTCCAATTTTACTGAAAAGTTCTAAGACACTCCACTCCTTCCCACTTCTTCCTTTCTATGTAAAAATTTCATATCTTCATCTACCTTGTAGTGATGGGTAAAACCAAACACATAAAGCCCATGGTGCTGTGCCTGCTATTTATTAGGCATATCATCTTGTAAATACCTCCCTATCCTTTCTTTCTCCCTCCTTACTTCTCTCTTTCTTATTGCTACTTTGTATCTACCCTCTGTTGATCCCCACCTGTCCATGACCTCTTCTCTCTCCTGCTTCACCAACATGACCTTCTTTAGTGGATCGTGAGTGCCCTGGTGAGGGGTCCAGCAGCAGGCTCTCCCCGCAGCGGCACTTCTGGGTCTCAAGCAAGTGGGAGCGCCGTGATGAGGGTGGGTGCCGAGGTGTTGCAGCACCTGGAGGTGGAGCATCTGTCATAACTGGGGATGTAGGGATCAGAGGACACTTCAGGGCTCCCCTTGGTCACCCCAGTTCTGGAACTCCAATACTTTCACAGGCTAGGCTCCTCCCATGTGGCATAGTTGGGGGTTGCTGCTTTCCATGTACCGATCCAGATTCTTTGTATCACACTTACGGATAAAATAATCAGAACCCACTCTCTTCCCAGGGGCTGGTTCTGTCATAATTATACCACAGTCTGTGTATTCTTCTCTGCCTCCCCTGGCTCGTCTTCTTTTAGCAAGTCTTTGCTGCTAAGAAAACTACCTCCAACTCTTAGCAGTCTGAAATCAAGAATCTACTGAATTATTGTCTGTATGCTTTTTCGATAAACCTACAAGTTTTCTAATTAAAAAAAAAAAGCATCTACTGAATAATGACTACAAGACAGTAGGAGCTATATGGTCAACCACACTTACATAAAAATAAGGGTATGGGGGAGGGCACAGTGTGCTTTCACCCTACATTGCAAGCAGGCTTGGAAGGAAGGATCATCGCATTTTCATTCAAGGAGTTAGAACATAAGGTAGAACCTAAAACATTACGTGCAAACAAATCTGGATTCTAAACCGTGGCTCTGAGGATTTATTAATACAAAAGACCTAATTCTTGCTACCTACAGGAGGAAAATTTACTTAAGATGCATCTCATTCTTGAAGTAATGACTTGTAAGACCTCTGAACTTGGAAGCTCAGAATTATAATCAACAAGCATGTAAGAAATGCATGGTTCAGTGTGATGTTACACAGCACAGGGCAAACTAACCAAGGTGTGCTTTCAGCTTTCTAGAAGATTGTTACTGGAAATGGACAGTTGTGAAACTGACATGTGCAAAAGTGACTGAACATGAACAAACTAGAATAAATACATGAAGTGCTGACCTTATAAGCACGTTTTGTCAGAGAGGTGGCCTGTGAGCACCCACATTTGAGGTCGTGGTGGAGTGGTGGGGAGGAGGCAGGCAAGAAAAGTGTGTGTTAGACAGTGCATGGCTAAGCAAGGGGAAAAATTCACTACCACTTCCCCAAGATCCTAAAGGCATTTCAAACAACGGTGAAGCCCTAGGTACTGCTCCTTGTTCCCTTTGGCTGCGGCTGGCCCATAGCTCAGAAAGGAGCCCTTATTGCTCCATTCCGTGGGTACATAAACCTGGCATCCAGTGAGGGCCAGGCAGGGGAAGCCATCCGTGAGGAATCACACTGAACGTTTCACAGGTAGCTGAGGACTCTTAATGAGGGGCAGGTGAACCTGCCTGTTGTGCTGCTGTGTCTTTTGTTAACTGAAATGACTCAGTAGTCCCTCTCCCCAACCAGGAAAACATTTTATAAAGCTTATTTCCAAACAATCCTTTTTTAGAAGGATATACAAGCTGGGCAATGTCAAATCATTACGTTGCACGGCCCTAAGTCTAGGACAGAACTAATATGAACACCCCCTCTTCCCTGCCCCGTCTAAGGAGAGTCTTCAGGAGACAGTACTACAAAGTAGACAAATTAATGCATGCAAGGGAAAGCACCCCCACAGCCAAGCTGGGCTATGTACAGCTGAGGGACACAGTAGCTGCTACTTTGAGAGATCCAGAAATGGGCAGATGCCAAATGAGCGAGCACCTGCTTCCCCAGTTCCCCCAGGCCTCACAGACTTTCAGGCACAATCCTGGAGTTCCCACCTGCTCCGCTTCCTTCTCCCATCATCCGTTATTATGGTCTTGCAGTTTCCTCCAGATTCTGAAACATTCTGATTTCCCCCTGGTGTTGGATGTCATTCTGCACTATTGGTAACTCCCTAGTTCTTTTACTGAAAACCTTATTGGTGAAAATCTGATAACAGAAGGCAAAGAAGTGACTATTTCTTTGCTCACCCTAAGTTTTTAACAGAAAACTCAAGATTCCAGACAAAGGATCTTTAAACACTACTATTCTCAAAACACAACGGTGTCCTCAGCAGTCTAGGACAGAGACTAAACCTGAACCACGTGGGCCAGGAGGAAGAGACACCACAGGTGCCCGGGCAACCAGCTGCGCATCCCAGCGCCTGGACCCAGGGCCTGCCTGAATGAACATGTGCTGAGCACCTACGCTGCGAGTGGCACAGTGCTGCGTGCTTTAGGGGGACAGGCAAAAAAGGCAGAGGGAGCAATTTTTTTTCTCACCTGGGGCCAGCAGTCTCTTAGGAAGAATGGCCACATATGTACAAATTTCTATGAGATTTGGACTCTAGTCTAAGTCAATAACTGGATGAATGACCTTGGGCAAGTCACAAATTCTCTCTGAGCCTTGGATTCCTCATCTCAGGATTTACCTAACAATATAAGGTTATTAGGAGGCAACCGAGAGATAAAATGTTCAATATAAAAGAATGAGGAGACTAGGGGAATCTTCCCAGAGTTGGGATTCCAACTGGATCTTGGAAGAATTCTGAGGGAAAAGAAGGGATAGGGAATTCCAGGAAAGGAAAACAAAGGCCAGACACACATTCCATGTTAAAGCAGTAGTAGATTGACATCTGGCAAATCAAGAGTTAGTAGTGGGGAAGAAGGTGAGCCGAGTATGCCTGAGGACAAGGAGACTAGAACAGGTGAATGCCAGACCAAGGAGCCTGGTCTTGCCTCTGCTGTTCCTTGGATTGCTAGGAAAGAGCTAAGGCAAAGGGATCAGCATCTACATCAGCACTTCCACTGGGACATGGCTCAACACCTCCTTGCTCAATTTAGAAAGCACTGGGTCGAAGCAACTGTAATCCTTACTTGTAACCCAAGGGCAGGGCCTGAGGCAAACCCTGTATCAAGAGAAAACAGATGGGGCAAAGGTGTGTCCATAGGACAGGCACAGAATTGACATCCTCAAGTAGGAGACACTGTCTGAAGATATACAATGACAGAGTGTTAAGAGTTCATCAAGGGGGCCGGCCATATAGCCCAGTGGATAGGGCGCCGGTATACCACATGGAAGGCCCCGGGTTTGGTTCCCGGGGACCTCTCCTAGCGGGCAGACCGCCTTGAGAAGGGCAAGTTGCCATGGGCGGGCGGAGACGCTGTGGGCAGGGCAAAAAGCTGCCACGGACAGGGCAAAGCCGCCACGGGCAGGGCAGGTAGCCTGCGAATGGAGTGCAGCCAGCCACCCGTGAACTGAAGCAAGAGCCAGCCGTGAATGGAAGCAGAAGCCGCCCACAAGCGGGGAAAGCCGCGCCTGCACAGTGACCGGTCTCGGCACATCGCTGCAACGGGGGTGGGGAGGGGAGATATGTAATAAAATTAAATTAAATTAAACTAAAAAAAAGAGTTCATCAATAGCTCAGTTCCTTTTGCATATGAGAACAAGGTGCCCTGGTTGTATTTCCAGGAGGCCAATAAACTGGATGAGAGGCGATACCCTCCAAACTCTGAGAAAGCAGGAGTGAGAAACCATGAACCTAAATCAACACTTTTGCCAATATACTCGAGTGTATGTATAGGCCCAACTACATGCAACATAGCACATGATCTCTGGCATAAAATTAAGATAAAATTAGTAATGCAAGCAAAGCTTTTCACATTTACAGTGGCAGGAAATACAGATTTTGCCATAGCTCCGTGAAAAGGTTAGGTCTAAGGAGATAAATAAAGCTATGCATATGTTTTGAAAGTTTAAAAAAATACTAAAATTAGAACAAAAATCAAATCATATAAGTGACAATATTGGAAATTGCTATTGGCTCTAAACAGATACCACATTTGTGTGGAAATGAAGCTACTTGCTTGTGTTTATTTGCCTTTTCTGTAGAATTTGAACTGGGCAAGATTTCACAGAAATACAGATTCAGTAACTTTTTTTTTTGAAATTAAAAGGAAAAAGAATTGGGAAAAGGGCCCTGGGCTTTGTTGTGGGAAAGGAGATCTGGCTCGATTTTAATTTTCCATTGAAGCCCTACTTTTCAGGAGAAAGCAGATGGAATCCTTACACAACTCCTGTAAAGCCTACTATTTTTGGGTACCTCAAAGATGGATGCACTGAAGAAAATGAAAGTGTTTGAATTAATCAGATAATATCCCACCAGCACATTCAAAAGAAGCAGGTACTTAGAAACCTTTAAAATACAAGGTAAGGGGTCTCTCTGTGACAGATTTATGAGCCCCAGCCTCCCCTGGGGCTGCTGCTCCCTGGACTCTGGCTGACTGATGGTTTTCCACCACTTCAC
>PVKH010034219.1:0-11901 GCA_004027955.1 Chaetophractus vellerosus
AAAAGCTGGCCGTGATGGAAGCAGAAGCCGCCCACAAGTGGGGAAAGCCACGCCTGCGCAGTGACCAAGTCTCGGCGCGTCGCCGCAATGGGGGGGAAGGGGAGATATGTAATAAAATAAATAAATCTTTAAAAAAAAAAAAGAGTTTAGTAGAATCTTAAATACTCTGGGGCAAGAAATTTGTTGAAAATATAATGCCATCAAATATGGCAAATTTTTTCTTTGTCAGGAATTATGGATCCTCACAACAGAATCCATTGGAGTCTGCCAACATTGGAGAGATCTCTGTTTGCCAACATTTTAGACACTCAAGTTAAGAATTAGGACAATGTCCGTATGATTTATTTTCATAAATGTTTCAACATTAGTACTTATCTGTCTGTTGTAAGTGTAATGGGGTGGTTTAAACATAACTAAAACCATTTTAGTTTTTCCAATGAGCCCAAACAATAGGTGCCAAATGCACCATAATCAACAATTAAGAAAAGAGAAGTTTATAACATTTTTAATCACCACCCTGTTCTCTAAGAATTTTATCTTCATCTTCCTACTTTCATTACAGAAACATTCCACAGCCATCACAGTAGATCAAAGCTGATGATATGAGACTCAAAAATAGTGCCATTTCCGGGGTTTGAAGTATTAGAAATATCACATGAAAGAGAAGCTACAAGATGGTATCACCAGCCTGATACTCAGCCTCCTGCTCTACAGTGTTCCACATAAAAAAAATTTTTGCAAATTTGTCCTTCAGAGTGAACTGCCTATTCAGAATGATCCATGATAAACAAATGGGACATTAATAAATCTACAAGCAACACATACATGTCCACATATCACAGTTAAAGGCTGTATTTTGGTTTGATTTTTTCATCTATCCACAAGTTGAACTGCATTTTCGATCATTCCCTGTATTCATTTCCTCACCATCAGTAAGACTTAGAACAAATCACACCTTCCCATTCTAGACTTCTTTGAATTCTGTGATATATCATTCAGAAGATACTGACAAATTTTTATGCCTCACTGTATCTATGCATTTTGCAAAGGGACTTTTAAGCCCCTACTATAAAGAGGTAGGGGCTAACTGCCCTATTTGAAATAAATCTGGTGGTGGATTGCACTGATGCAAACAATGCAGCAAATGGCACTTTGTGCCAGTACCTAGACTGAGCTTCAGGAAACTTCATGTGCTTTTACATTCACTTTTGGAGCCTGAAAATAGCCATCAGAAGAAGCAAGATATAATGTGCCAGGTGGTAAAAGACATGAGGTCTAGTCAACCCAATACTTAATGGATGCCCAGCTAACAGACATATGAAGGAAATCAAAGACATGTGAGCCTAGATCGACCCATTCTCAGTAGACCTGTCAGATAACTGTAAAATGGGAATAAGCTTACCTAAATCAGCCTAGCCTGACCATATTTACAGACTGCAAAGTTAAAAAAAAAATACTCAGCAGCTTAAGGTAATGCTGCTGGGTTTGTGGCATGGTGTATTGCAGGAAAGTATTTAACTGATATGTTATTCTCTTTTAAAATGTTATCAATTCTTCCCCACGAAGCTCTTCCTTCCTTCCCTGATTTTTTTCCCTAGCATTTACAAAATGACATAACACAGATTTTACTTATGCAAGTGTTTATTTCCTGTCTCCCCAACTAAAATGATACCAGGGATCTTTGCACCTGACTCAGAGTAATCAATCAAGAAATATTTCTTGAGTGAATGAATGACATGGAAACCTTAATACCAATAATTTTTAAAAGTCCCATTACTAGCAGAAAAGCACAGTTATGTGTGTAAGATGGTTCAGTGTATTCTGCTCAGGTTTGATGAGATATTTTCTCAAACTAAATTTCATCAACCCTATTTTTTGAAGACTGTGCAGAAATAATGCTCGAATGTCTGCATTTTTTTTTCAGTTTTATGCTGGGCTGAATATGTCGATTAAAAAATCATCCAAAGTATTCAGGTTACAGCAGACTTAATAACCATGATTTCTATCATTGCCCAAATGATGAAGTGTGGGGGTCATGTAATGATTACAACTGTGGAAGTGGAGGATCATTGGTTTAGGGTATCAGTGATGGGAGGGATATAAGAGAGGTATTTCACTTAGGCATACATATAAGGCATATAAATGTGTTCCAGTGTTCATGGGGCATTGTTACAGTGGGTGAAGATTCACACAATAGCCAAAGGAATATTAAATTCTCATCATGGGAAGCTCTGCAACATTCTCTAATGGGACAGCAACAATCCCTCATGTACAGGGGCAGTGACTAGTGAAGGATGATGGTCCACTGATGGACCCTTGATACTGATGACTATGCTTATGAGCCTATGGTCTTGTAATGGAAACTTTGCCTAATGTTGTAAGGTGCCTAAGAGTTAACTACTGGGAGCCTCCTTGTTGCTCAAATGTGGCCTCACTCTAAGACAAATTCAACATTTAAATTCAATAATTTACCCCATTGGGGGACATGAATCCAAGGGATGAACCTCCCTGGTACTGGGTGATTGCACCAAGTACCAACTAGCAATGCAACAGGAAAGAAAAAAGTCTTTGATCAAAAGGGGGAAAGGGAAAGACTAATGAGTTTCTATGGCTAAGAGACTTCAAAGTAAGTCAATAGGTCATTCCAGAGGTAATGCTTATGCATGTCTTGGCAGGATCTCATTGATAGCCAAGGTAGATATGACCTCCAAATAGCAGGGCACCTAAGGGCTCTGGAGACATCCATCACTATGCTCAAGGCAGAAAGCTCAGGAGTTTAGTCCCTTGCCAGTCGACCTGTCTTTGGAATTTCTGCTCCCCAGTGTGACATAGTTAGACTCAGTTGTGTTTCCTTTATACATGGCTCTTCTGTCCTTCTATTTGAACTTATCATTAGAACTAAATTTGGTAGGAGTACATTTAAGAGACTTAAATCTTTGAGCTGTCCATGTGCCAGCAGGGCCCTGAATCTCAATGGAGTTGCAACACCTACTTTCCAGTTCATTAGACTCACCCAAGATAATTTACAATGAAGAGATGTTGGATAACCAACATACTAAGGAACTGAGAGAGTCTACATCTGCAAGTAACAGAGTCCCATCCATCAGCCATATGGTATCGAAGCCCCCCCTCAATTAAAGGTGGAGTGGGAATCACCTTTCCAGAATCCTCAGGATTGTGGAATGAACTGTGGACTAAAGTAGACTTACTGGGGCCGGCTTGATAGCCCAGTGGATAGGGCACCGGCATACCACATGGGAGGCCCCGGGTTCAGTTCCCGGGGACCTCTCCTAGTAGGCAGACCACCTTGAGAATGGCAAGCCACCATGGGCGGGCCAGAGCCGCCATGGGCAGGGCAAAAAGCCGCCACGGGCAGGGCAGGTCGCCCGCGAATGGAGCGCAGCCAGCCACCAGCGAACTGAAGCAAGAGCCAGCCGTGAATAGAAGCAGAAGCCGCCCACAAGCGGGGAAAGCCACGCCTGCACAGTGACCAATTCTCGGTGCGTCGCCACAATGGGGGGTGGGAAGGGGAGATATGTAATAAAATAAATAAATCTTTAAAAAAAAAAGGAGCAAGAGAGTGAAAAAAAAAGTAGACTTACTACTATCCTACTATACATTTATTGTATTTCTCTCAATGGAAGAAATATTATTGTTGTGGAGGTTGTGGCCAATGGAGGTTCTGAGGGTAGCAAGAAGGAAAAACAGGTATAATATGGGGCATTTTGGGGTCTTGGGATTCTTCCTGAATGACATTACAAAGCTAGATGGAGGCCATTATATATTTTGCCTTAAACTACAGAAGTGAGTGTAAACTTCAATGTTAACTCTAATCCATGCTTAGTGGCAATGCTCCAAATGTGTTTATCAATTGCAATGAATATACCACACTAATGTAAGATGTTGCTAATGTTGGAAAATGTGGGAGGTGTGGGAAGCAGGGCATATGGGAATCCCTTATATATTTTGTGTAACATTTATGTATTCTAGGTATCTTTTAAAAAATAAAGAGAAAAAATAAAATTATTGACCCAGTCATTTGATCTACCCATGAAAAACATGCAGATTTCTATGGTACAATCCCATAAAATTTGCAGGTTCCCAGACACATGGAAGAAGCAGAGTTCAGGCTTGTGTGAGGAGGAAGCAGCTGATGCTGTAGCACTCACTGCCCTACATCTCTGGGAAAGAGGTTTGTGATCAAGGCTGAAGTACTGTGATAAGTGTAGTATTCCAGTACTGACAGTAATAATCCCCCAAATTTTCTCCCTGAAGCCTGCTGATGATGAGAGTGAATTCTGTTCCAGACCCACTACCACTGACTTGGTCAAGAACCCCAGATGACTGGTTGGATGCACCATAGATGAGCAGTTTAGGAGCCTCTCCTGGTTTCTGCTGATACCAGTTTAAGTAGCAGCTAACACTCTGGCTGGACTTGCACTTGAGGGTGACGGCCTCTCCTGGAGATGCAGCCACAGAGCCTGGAGACTGGGTCATCACGATGTCCCCAATGGCACCTGTATGCAGAAAAGAACATAGATAGTACATTGAATCATAAATATATAAAATATGTATCTAAAGGTAGGTTTTGTTATTTATCATATATAACCAGATCTGTTTTAGATGAAACATTTATTCACACTGTATAGTAAAACCATTCTCCATGTTTATAAAGATATTACTCTTCTAATCTCTCACCTGAGACCCAGAGCACCAGGAAGATGAGGAGTTGGGACTGTGACATCATCTTGATCATCTGTCTAATGCAATCAGACCTTGACTCAAGGGAAGCTGCATTAATAGAGCTCTGAGAAGACAATGAAGTCCTTGAGGGGCCTATGCAAAGCATTAGAGAATATAAAGGCAAAGATTCTTGTGCAATGAGTTGTGAAGACAAGGGAATGAGGTCAAAATATCATGACTACAGAAAATGCAATTGTATGTCTGCAAAGAGCTCAAAAATGAAATTAACATTATACTCAATAAAGTTCAGCAAAATTGCCTAATTTAAAATCCAAAACACCTGCAATCAACTTGAAAACCAAAAATTAATTTTCATATTATTTTATATTGTATTGGTGCATCTCTAATTTGATAATGTAATTGAGTCTTATAAATATGGTCCCAGAATTTATGTGGAATATATCCATATCATTAGATAGAATGAAGATATAGTACAAAAATCATATGTCTATATTGTTTTATTCTTAATTTTAAATACATAATTGAATTTCCTCTTGGTCATTGAAAAAAACATTAATATAACCAACACCAGACCTCTGTATTGCCCTTAACCCAAATACTATCTCTGAAAATGAATCACAAAGTACTTACAAGGCACCATGAGTTCTGTCCTTTGAGTTATCCAGTTTCTTAAATCACAAATGAGGTGATTAGCAGACCTAAAGTGTGGGAATCTCCACCTAGTGGTAGTATATAAAATAATTTCATCTCCTAGAGTCTGATATAACAGGTTCTTCATTCATTTCTATCTGAAATCAATGATTTTTATGGAACTATGAAAATAACAATATTGTGGAAAATTTTAGGCTTAGCATATTATAATAAACTAAAAATCAATGATTTCATAAAATTTAATTTTGTTGAAAGGGACAAGCAATAAAAAACAAATGTTTCTGCTGCTACTCATCCTACTTCTCTTAGATTTCCCCCTCTGTAGCAATAGGCAGAACAGGTGAGGAAATGTGCATCGAGGTCCATTTCATGAATCAACACTCACCATGAACAGAGTCAGAAGGAGAAGAGAAAATTGGGGCAGTTTAACAAGTTTAAGGATTAAATAATTTTTTTTCTCTCATGTTTTTAACATTTCCTCCAAAGAAACCTCCCTAATGCCCCTAAGAAGTCCCCTTTCCTGTGGAGTGTCCTAAGACATGTATTGTTCCAATTCTAATTGATAAAAATTTCATTTTCTATAGTTTGTCTCCTTAAGATATCATTATCTTAGGGTCCCCTCACCAGGCATTAAGGAATGGTGCTGCATAGACACACATGATCAGGAATGCCTTCTTTCTTATCAACAATCCACCCTGCTCTTGGTCCACCACCTAAATGGGTGTAGAAGATGCCAATACATTCTTCAGATTTGCCCTTATCTCCCATGATTTTTTCTGCTCTTCCATGAATTTACATTTAATATACATACATTCTTAAGTTTACTTATTGAACTTAAATTTCTATTTCTTAATTTATAAGTTTCCTGCTTCAAAACAATAGAATATCTTTCCAATGATTACAGGCTTTCAAAAATTTGAGATAGTCATGGATGATGTGATGATACAAAATGATGTGTCAAGCAGAGTGACTGGGTCAGAGGGTTGCACATAAAATATGGGGTATGGAAATGTCCTCATTGAGGAGGGGCAGTTAACCTCATGCATGAATAAAAGAACAAAGTGGAGTATAAAGCTCAGGGAGGAGCACTTCAGAATATGCACAAGTGCTTGGAGCAGATGGTATTGGGTTGTTAATAAAGAAAAATGAAACAGGGTGCAAAAGCAGACAAGGGCCTGGTCCTAGGAAACATTAATTGGATGAAAGTTTGGGGTTTAGATTAAGTGCTGTGAGAATCTATGGAACAAGAGATTGAATTAATTCATTTTTTAATCACTCACTTTCTAGGTTATTTTAGGTGCATTAACTCTGGGATGAAGCAGAAAGTGTCTACCCCACTCTCATTTCTATGTTACCTGGGAAAATCACTCCTCTATCCTCTCATTCTCTGAAATCATATAATGAATTTAAATGTGAAATTGTCCAGATACTCCCTAGTGCCAAAGATAAAATTGAGTCCAGTCAATCTCTGGGAAATTATAAAAAAACAAAAAACAAAAAGGCATTTTGGTAAGTAGAATTCTCATAGGAGCATCCAGATTTCTGCCCACTGGTATACACAAACATTCTAACAACTATTCAAACACACAAGGGAGGAATATCCAAGTGGGCCTGTCTTTTCCACATGAGCCCTTTCAACCTTGCTTTAATGATCAGAGGTGAAGAACTCATTATATTCCCACATAAGTAGGATTTGACATGGAAGGAAAGATCATATATGTTGGCTGTGGAGAACAAGAGGGTCATAGGGCAAAGAATGAAGGCTGCCAGTGGGAAAGGAGAGCTGATAGTAAGCAAGGAAATAGGATCTCACCCCTACCACCAAAGGAATTGATTCTGCCAGATCCCAAGATCCAGGGAAAGAACTCCACGCTCTGGAGGGTATGTAGCCCCCTTGACTCTTTGATTTTATCCTTGAAAGACCCTGAGAAAAGAATCCTACACCCTGTACCCAGACTTCTGAACTACAACACTGTAACATAATAAACAGCTAATTAGTATTAAATGATGGAAAACTAAGATATTAATGATGTTTATTATTTATGAATATATATAAATGAACCATATGTTAAAGGGAAAATAAGAAATATTTATAGATGAAATTATCATCTTTTTTAGCAAAGATTAAATGATCCTAACACTTCTCTCTTCTGAAGCAACATGGTGTGATTTACCCCCCTTTTACCAACAAATTGTTTCCTGACATTTGATTACATCCTCAGGACCAGGGATGAGTATTGCAGTATGATAATAAAACTAAGAACAAAATTAGCATTGATAATGGTCTGGGTTCCCTCTTGGTTTACATGGACATGTTCTCTGACAATTGAAGGAATTTTGGGCAAGGATTTGAGTAAGATAGGGGATTGAGCTGAGAACATCCCAAGCAGACCCTTTCAAAAAAAGGTAAATTGAATACAAAAATTTTATAGCTAAGAGATTTTAAATGGAGTTGGGAGGTCATTGCAGAGGTTACATTTCTGCACATCTCAGAAGGATCTCACTGACTGCCACAATAAACAGTGAATAAAACAGGGGTGCCCCTGAGAGCTCTGTAGTCATCTGGATACTTTAGGCAGGGCAGACTATACCAGGAAACCAAAACCATATCAGTTGGCCTTACCTTGGAATATATGTTAACCTATCTCTCCAATATAATAGAGCTAGACTCATTTATAATTTCCTTACGGATGGTTCTACCCTTTTTACCTGAATCTATAATTAGCAATATATCCATTAAATCTATGTCCCATATCTTAAATATTCCAGCTGTTCATAAGTCAGTTGAGCTTGTGAATCTCACCAAACTTGCAGCCTACACATACTCTCCTGTTTACCAGACTCACCCAAGACAATAAACAACATGATGATGATGCACAATGCCCCTGCAAAAAAATCAGAGAGTATCTACAATTGCAAGCAAAACAGTTCCATCCATTTCCCACATGGGATCTAAACCCCAACCAAAATGGGGGCAGAATGGGCATCACCATCCAAAAATCCTCAAGATTGAGGAAAGATCAAATATAAGAGGGGAATGCATCTATGGACTTACAGACTTATTTTTTCAGATTTATTATTCTAGTAATGGAAGAATTTGTAATACTAATATAAAGGCTGTGGTCACCAGGGGTTCTGAGGGGAGGGAGATTGAAGAAGAGATGTAACATAGGATATTTTGGGGACATTGGAATTTTTCTGTATGATATTGCAAAGACAGATACCGGCCATTAAACATTTTGTGATGGCTACGAAATTATGAAGTGCAATTTGTAAACCATAATGTAAACTAGAGACTTGGTTAATAACAATGCTTCTATATTTGTTGATCAACTGTAACCAAATACCACACTAATTAAAGATGTTATAATAGGGAAAAATATTAGAGGGAGAGGGGGTAGGGTAAATGGGAATCTCCTACATATATTTTTACAGTCTTAAAACTTATTTATTATTTATGCTTAAATGTAGATCTTTTTAATTGAAGTAAACACATAAATAAAAGTACAAAAATAGTATATTTATTATGATTTTCAGAAAGTCACCCATATAACAAGCCAAGAGATTGAGAAATAAAACATTTAAAATAATTCCAGCACTTGCTTAGGCTTATGAACTAACCATTATCTTGACTTCTAACACTATAGGTTACTTCTACCTAATTCTTCACATTGTATGAATGTAAGTTTTCTGCTAAGGAAGAGGTAGAAACTCTAAATGCTATACAGAGGCAGTTTTATTAAAAGTTTTGCTAAGGAAGGGGCAAAAACTCTAAATGCTATGCAAAGGCAGTTTTATTCTATCAAATGAGTTTCAGGCTATATTAAATGATTATAACAATTGAGCAATCACAAAAAGAAGAGTAATTAATTAAAGACATAGAAAAGAATGAAAGTATATACAACCACTCACCAAATCGGGAAAAACCCAACATCTGAACTCTCTAGTGGCCAGGGGCCCCTTTGCAGCTTATCAGAGTCTTGATTGGAAAAACATTCCCAGGCAGGGCATCCCCTCCTGGGTGAGGCTCCAACTGGAAGGTTAGGGGCTACCCCTTTTAAGGGTTTCCAAACCTCAGAACTCCAATGGGTCTTGCAACTCATGAGAGATGGCCTCATTGAAAGTAATTGAATCCACCTGGCTGGGGTTGGGCAGCCCTGCACAGGAAAGATGCAGTGTCTTGAGGGCTCTTTTTTTCTTTTATATTGATGGTACAGTGAACAGGAACAAAACGTTTTTAACTTTTGGTTTTACAGGGGATACAAACAAGATGTGTAATAAATCCTGTCTGGTTAATTTTTCCTTCTAAATATTTGGGTTTTTTTTTTGATAACGGATTATGGGGTTGCCTGCATAGCTGCGTTATAACATTCCAAAGACATAGGAAAAGTTAATCATTCACAATTCTAGGCTAAAACAGCAGAGATGATTGATTAGGAAGCTTATCAATTCACAATTCTTGGAAGATGGTGTCGACAGTTTAGGTTTGCACTCACCGGCTCTCAGGTAGGGGGTCCAATTGTGGGGAGCTTGGGGCACAGGAATATTGGCTCCATTGTTCTGGAGGCGGCTGGAGTGTGAGTTGAGGCACGCAGCATAAAATTGTGGGTTCTCTTTGTCCCAGTGGGTAACACGGGGGTGGGGTTCCATTCCCGGAAGAGGGTGAAGGGAGGCCGGGAGCCTCACCACTGGACATGTGAGGGGGGTGGGGGGCCCCAAGAGTGGGAGGGTCTGACAGCGGTGGAAAGGGTTTCCGTGGGTTTGGTTGCCTGAACCCATAGGTAGTTTACAAGAAGAAGAAGAAAAAAAAAAAAACTAAAGAAAAATCAGCCAGCAGGAAATGGCCGCTGAAGGAAAAAAAAACAACAACAAAAAAAAAACAGCCAGAAGGAAATGGCTGCTGAATGCTGAAGGGAACCGAAGAAACTGCTTACCGCGGTGCAGATGCAAGGGGCAGCAAAGGTAAGTTCCGGCCTACTAAAAGTTTTGGCCTGAGTAAAACAGCATGCCCAAAGAAGATAGAGGGAAATAATAGACAAGATTCCATGAACCTATCTCGGGTCCACTCACAGGAGGGCGTGGTCTAGAAGAGGAGTTCTTAAAGGTCCCTAATTACATCAAAAAATAAATAGAAACATATAGACCTGCTTTAATTGCTAAATTCTGCCTCAAAGCCTGCAGAGAGAAGGCTGCAAGGCAATTGGTTAATGAAAACAGGCTGTGAGGCTCCACAAGTCCCCAAAGGAAAGTGTGGTTTACCTTTGTTTTTTTTATTTGTTTGTTTCTTTGTTTCTTTGTTTCTTTGTTTTTTGCTGGTTTGTTTGTTTTTTAATTAGGTACTGATAGCTTTTATCTTCTTTGCTGGTCTTCTTTATCCTTGACTTATCATACTCTGTGTATACTGACTGTGTTTACCAACACTATCTCCCCTGCTTCCTTCATCTTTCTAACTCCAGCTTTCTGTCTGGTTCTTATTTTCCACCTTTTTTCATTTACTCCCAGTTTCACCCTTCTTAATTTCTATCTTGGCTATTCTGTTCTCCTTGATCTCTTTCAATTTATACTAGCTTCTTTCTTTCAGCCTATTCGTTATTAGTTCTCACTCTCATCATTCTGGTCATATAAAATACTCTCTCTATATATATTTCTTTTCTCTTTATTTGGAGTAGACACTCCAATTTTTGCCCTACCACTCTATACTGCCTACAAGTGCTAAATATTCAATTTGCTAAATCTAATAAGGCTCCTCATCTAACTTTTATCAGTACTATTATTATCCCTTCTCCTTCTCCAACCCTTTCAAATGCTCTGGCCCTAATCTTCTTCCTTCAAAGGAACACAGAGAGGGGCAGGAAAATACAGCAAGGGGAAGAAAGTATCAACAACAAATCTTGACACACACAGAATTACAAATTAGATAAAACTCTAGTGCAAAGAGAGAAGCTAAAGACTTTTCATCCTCTGTGTATAGTGTTTGTGTTTACCAACACTATCTTCTCTCCTTCCTGCATCTTTCTACCTTCAGCTTTCTGTAGTGGTTCTTACTTTCTACCTTTTCTCATTTGCCCCCAATCTTACCCTTGTAAACTTCTGTCTTGGCTATTCTGTTCTCTCTTATTTCTTTCATTTCACACTAGCGTTTTTCTTTCACCCTATTCATTATTAGTTCTCTCTATCATAATTTTGGGCATATAAAATACTATATATATATTTTTTCTCTATTTGGAGCTGGTGCTCCAATTTTTCCCCTATCACTCTACGCTGCTTACATGAGTTAAATTTTCAATCTGCTAAATCTAATAAGGCCCCCCTCCAACTCTTCTCAATACTATTAGTATCCCTTCTCCTTTTTCACCCCTTTTGAATGCTCTGGCCCTAATCTTCTTCCTTCAAAGAAACATAGAAAAAATAAAGGAAATACAACAAGGGTAAGAAAGTATCAATGAGAAATCTTAACACACACACAGAATTACAAACTAAATAAAACTCTGGAGCAAAGAGAGAAGCTGATCAACTGAAATAATCCATCAAGATAAAATAATGACC
>PVKH010034220.1:0-11900 GCA_004027955.1 Chaetophractus vellerosus
CTTGTATTTACTATGTCCCCTTTTTAGTCAAGGTCTTTTTCCAGGTGCACTGCTAGTTGGCGCTTCATAATAATCCCTTGGTGCCAGGGAGGCTTATCCCCAGGAGTCATGTCCCAAGCTGGACGGGAGGAGGGAGGGGGGGTAGTGCATTTATATGCTGAGTTTGGCTTAGAGAGAAGCCACATTTGAGCAACAAGGAGGCTTTCAGGAGGTAATTCTCAGACAATATATAATACTAGGCTAACTTTCAATTTCACAAGAAAAAGTTCATGGGTACAATCATCAATATGAAGGGCCTGGTGTAATGGTCTGTCCTATACTTTATGTTATTGTGTGGATCTCCACCCCCTGGGACAAAACCCCATGACCACTTGAATATATTCATATTCCATAGAGGCATGCCCCAGGTGCACCCCTCCCCACACATCCTCTCATACCAGTGATCCTCCCCCATCTCAATTGTGACCCTTCTGCAATCTAAAACCTCCCCCCAAATAAAGTCAAAATAATAAAAATAAACATATAAATTACAAAAATAAAAATAAAATATAATAAAATAAAATATTTTTTTTCATTGTCTTACATCACCATAAGATCTGTTGTCTTGTATTCCATAGGTTACCTCAGTGTCTTTTTTTTTCTTTATCTTCAAAGACGCTTTAGGTTACAGAAATGTCACATAAAAAATATAGAGGATTCCCACATACCCAACCCCCTCCCCCTCTGCCACTCTCCCCTATTAATAACATTTTACATGTGGATGGTACATTTGTTACAATTGATGCACAAATATTGAAGCATTGCTACTAACCATGGTCAGTGGTTTACATTATGGTTTACATTTTGCACTGTATACTTTTATACGTTTTGACAATATTTAAAGTGCTTGTATCCATTATTTCAAGATCATGCAAAACATTTCCAATGCCCTAAAAATGCCCTATGTTCCATCTATCCTAGTTTTCTCTCCCTTCAGAACCTATGGTAACTACTAAATTTCAATTTTTGAAGAATAAGATTCATAGTTACTTGCAATAATATTGAGGGCTTGACATATTGGTCTGTTTTCTTTTATTAGGTACTGCTTATGTTCTCAAGAGATTCTTGTCCCTCTAGTTGAGAACTTAGCAGTACTCCCCAGGATGGGAGTTTAATATTTTCTTGTTATGGGGAATTGAAACAAGGATCTAGTATATTTGAGGCAGGCATTCCTACACTGAGCTACACCCACTCCACAGGTTAAGTAGGTTTCTGAAAGCTTATTTCCCCTCCTCCTTTCCCTCAGGCGAGTTGAGCTTCTAACAGTTTGCTGGCTATCTCTCCTGGCTTCCTTCTTTCCTGAGCTGGTTATGCACCTGTCATCCACCTACCCCCTAGCTGACCTAGTTCCTCTCTCCCAGGATATCTGGGTATCACAGCCTGTCTAATCTGATCCCCCTTCCCCTCTCCCTGGGGCCACTTCAGTGCTGGCTGGGGTCTTTTTGCAGATTCAAAGGGAGTTTAGCTGGCCAAACTCACTGAAGAGAATCCACTCTCCACCCTCGGCCAGACTCCTCTTCCTCCCAGGAAGGAGAAAAATCTTTCCCCACTCACTTGGCTGCAGTGAGCCAGGTGTTTTCCTGAGACTATTCACATTGATGGTGGGGTATATGTGCCGTTCCCCGCCCCAGGGGCAAGTAACTCATGGTTTTCATTTGACCTCTTCATCTTCTGTTCCTCTCCCTCCTGGATGATGTGCAGCACTCTCCTGGTATGCAGCTCCTCAAAGCAGCTTCCTCGGGTAGCTTTTGGACCTTCCTCCATTGTTTTTGTGAGAGAGTTGAGCCCTGCCTACCTACTTTGAAGCCATCTTCCCATAAGCTCTGAGATTCTTCCTTTTTTTCTGGAGGGTGGATGGTGGTAGAGGGGAGGTTGCACATGGAGAAATATAAAAGCACAGTAGAGGAAAAGCAGCTTGGCATAGTGGAAAGAGCATGAGCTTGGGTGAATAGACTTGACTTTGAATCTTTGGCTAAATTTGCATGAGTTATTAATTCTCTTGCATCTCAACTTCCTTATTTATAAAGTGAATAGAATACCAAGTACCTCATTATCACATGTTGCAGATTAAATGAGATAATGTGCTGTCTAAAACAAGACTTTGAATATGATATCCTGTGGAGGATATTTTCCTTCTTGAATGAAGGGAGAGTATTTGTATGCAGGGTATGGGGAGGCTGGAGGCAATCTGCTTAAGAATATTTTCA
The DNA here is from genome assembly GCA_004027955.1 of Chaetophractus vellerosus. Lineage (NCBI taxonomy): Eukaryota > Metazoa > Chordata > Mammalia > Cingulata > Chlamyphoridae > Chaetophractus > Chaetophractus vellerosus. The sequence continues at coordinate 2,247 of PVKH010034220.1, forward strand.
GATTTGTATAATTTGCATTATTACACCTGCTTTGTAATATTGTCTGCAGCTAAACCAGTTGACTTTCAGAAAATAGCTGGATTTTGGAAGACTTCTCTAGCTTCCAGGTTCTGCAGGTTTTATTGTAATTCTACTGTAATAATTGGGTCATACTGGTTTAACAAGTGTGGAATTTTCTTTATAGAGCAATGAGTGAATTGAAATTTGGACTTTTTGAGAAAACTCATGGTACTCACAGTATATGATTTTGTGAGCTAATGTCTACTGTTGTGAAATGTGTGTGTGTGTGTTGTATTGAACTGAAAATTGAATTAGGTCTAATAGGTATAATTTCATTGATTCATTCATCCATATATTATTAACACAATGATTCTTTTGAATAATCCTGGCTAAAAGCATTTGAAGAAAAACATCATAATTAAATCTATGACTAGTTCTTGGATGGCCCCGATCCTTCCAGATAGGGAAAGTGGATTTAGAGTGGCATAGTCAAGGCCCTGGACAAAAGAAATTTATTTAATAGAATTTTTCATGTGGCTGTAAAGTTTACTTAGAAGAAGAGATAAAAGATAAGCCATTTCCAATTTACCTGTTATCTTGAGTCTTTACTTGTCTTTTCAAGAAAGGATAATGTTGCAGTTTAAGCATCACTTTCATGACCAAACTATAAAATCCTGTTTCAGCCAAAACTGAAAAAATACATGAATAATGTGAACTCCAACTCCCACCCCAATACCTTTTTTGGAGTGGGAGAGATTTTTCCCTTTACTAAATGAAAACTATACCCAGGAAGCTTTTTAGTTGTGCAAAAGTAGGTGAAGCTCTTCCTTGCAAACAAGGACTTTTATAGTGTATCTGATCCTGTAAAATGTGTATTTCCTTTTGGAAAACAAGTGGGACATTTCTAAATTACTTTAACCTCCAAAGTTTTCTGCCATCTGGCAGCTCTTCTATGATTATCAAATAGTGATGGAATGACAGATTAGAAAATGCCTTAATTCTGCAATAGACAGAATAAAACAAATTAAGTCTCTGGGTATTGTTCTTTTTAGAAAAAGTATTTATAAAACAATGCTTGGTTCAATGAGACAACTTCAAGTATATTTCAAGAATTAACATTTCTGTTAAGTTTTTGCTTGCATTAAAGCAAAACCTTTGTACAAAGTGTTCTTGGGAATTGAAACTTTATTTTTTAAAAGATACTTAGGTTACATAAATGTTACATAAAAAATGTAGGTAATTCCCATATGCCCCACTCCCTATCCCTCCCACACTTTCCCTCATTAACAACATCCTTCATTAGTGTGGTACATTTGTTACAATTGATGAAAACATATTGGAGCATTGCCACTAAGTATGGATTATAATTTACACTATAGTTTAAACTCTCTCCCACACATTTCTCTAAGTTATGGCAAGATATATAATGGCCTGTATCCATCACTGCAACATCATTCAGGACAATTCCAATGTCCCAAAAAATGTCACCATATTTCACCTATTTTTTTTAAAGATACTTAGATAACATAAAATGTTGCACAAAAATACAGGGGACTCCCATATACCCAACTCCCCACACTTCCCACATTTTCCCACATTAACATCCTTCATTAGTGTGGTACATTCATTGCAATTGATGAACACATTTTGGAGCATGGCCACTAGCATGGATTAAAGTTTACATTGTAGTTTATTTTCTTTCCCACTCAATTCTATAGGTTATGGCAGGATATATAATGGCCTGTATCTGTTGTTGCAATGTCATTCAGGACAATTCCCAAGTCCCGAAAATGCCTCCACATTACATCTGTTTTTCCCTCTCCCTGCACTCAGAACCTGCAGTGGTCACTGCCTCCACATCAATGATATAATTTCTTCCGTTGCTAGAATCACAATAAGTCCATAGTAGAATAACAATAGGTCTACATTTGTCCATCGTTCATTCTCCAATCCTGAGGATTCTGGGATGGTGATGTCCACTCCACCTCTAATTGAGAGGGGGCTGTAATCCATTAGGGCCAATGGATGGGATTCCCTTGCTTGCAGTTGTAGAATCTCTCAGTTCCTTGGTATGGTAGTTGTCTATCATCACCTCCTTATTAGTTGTCCTGGGTGAGACCAATGAACTGGAGAATAGATGTTGCAACTCTGTTGCAATTCGGGGCCCAGCTGGCACATGGACAGCCCAAAGATTTAAGTCTCATAGATGTATACCTACCAACTCTAGTACTAATTATAGGTTTAATAAAAGAACAGAACCATGTGTACAGAAACCACAAATGAATCCAACTCTGTCACCCTGGGAAACATAAATTCCAAAGTAGGACCCACTGGCAAGGCACCAAATTCCTGAGCTATCTGCCCTGACTATAGTGTCTGAATGTCCCCAGAGCCCTCAGGAGTCTGCTATTTGGGGTAGTATCTTCTTTGGCAGTCAATGAGATCCTGCTGAGATGTGCCTAAGCGTAGCCTCTGGAATGACCTCCCAACTCACTTTGAGGTCACTTAGTCATATAAACTCATTTATCTTTACCTTTTCCCCCTTTTGGTCAAGGTCTTTTTCTAGTTGCATTGCTAGTTGGTACTTGGTAGTAATCCCTTGGTGCCAGGGAAGCTCATCCCCAGGGGTCATGTCCCATGCTGGGGGGAGGGTAATATATTTATATGCTGAGTTTGGCTTAGAGAGAGGCCACATTTGAGCAACAGGGAGGCTCCCAGGAGGCAACTCTTAGGCACCCTATAATAATAGGCTAAGTTTCCATTTCAGGAGTAAAGGTTCATAATCAATACCAAGGGTCCATCAATGGACCATCCTGCTTCACTAGTCATTGCCCCTGTACTCAGGGGATTCTTGGTGTTCCATTAGAGAATGTGGCTGAACTCACCAGGATGGAAATTTGATATTCCTTCTGTTATTGGGTGAATCTCGACCCATCAAGACAATGCCCCATGAACATTTGAACACATTTGTATGCCTTATATGTATGTCCAGGTTAGCTTCCTCCCATGTAGTAACCCCATCACTGACACCCCACACCAATAATCCTCCCCTGACACAGTTGTAACCCTTCTGTGATCCAAAACTTCTTCAAAAATGAAGCCAATAGCATAACCAAATACAATTAATATGAAAATGAAGTGGTAACGATAGTTTTAAAAATGAGAAATAAAATTATTATTTTTTTAATTTGGGATAATAGAAACTAATGAAAAAAATTTTGATATTTTGCCTGTCATCACTGTAAGATCTATTGTCCTATATGTACTGTGACATTTTCTTCTGTTTATTCCCCACCAGTGTCCTACTTTTTTCATTTTGTCTTCAAATAAGTTTTAGGCTACAGAAAAGTCACATACTGAATACAGGGCGCTCCCATATACCCAACATCCTCCACCTTTTCCCCCTTCCCCAATTAATAATATTTTATATATGGATGGTACATTTGTTACAACTGATGTACAAATATTGAAACCTAGCTACTAACCATGATCAATGGTTTACATTGTGTTTGACATTTTAGACCATACACTTTCATAAATTTTAATATAAATTAACATGGCCTGTATCCATCATAGCAAGATCATGTAGAACACTTCCATCGCCCTCAAAATGCTGCCTGTTCCTTCTATTCTATTCCCCCCCCCCCCCCCCCCTCAGAACCCACAGCAACCACCAGAAATCACTCCTTGAAGGACAAGATTCATAGTTGCTTGCAACAACACTGAGGGCTTGACACACTGGTCTGTCCTCACCTAAGCTCTCAAGAGACTCTCACCCCTCTATTTGAGAACATAGTGGGCCTCCCCCACTGCCCCACTGCTCTTGCTGCTCATTATGTGGGTCTCCACCCACTGATATAACACATTAAAGCAAGATGAACACACACACTCCTTAGAAGCCTGCCCCAGGTGAACCCTGTCCTGAATGCCCCTCACATCCAACACCCCAAACCAGCAACCCTCACTTGCCATATTGCCAAAAGAACATTTTCAAGATTGTAGCTTCAACCATGTACCCACCAATCCCCAGTGTTCACCTGCTCCCTCCCCTAACCTTCCCCCAGTTCCTTGGACTATCTAATCCACACTCCCCACCCCAACTCCCTTGAAAAACCAGCACCTGCCCAACCCAACAGTATCAGTACACCACTGTCATGCCATTCCACTGTACAACTACACAATTCCATCTTATCATAGATTTTGCCCATATGGGCATTGGCTCACAACCTTCTTCTCCCTTTCTATTTCCTGTGAACTTATCTTCCAGACTCTAGCTCAGTGATTCTGCTCAATTTGCTTAATTCATATAAGTGAGGTCATGTAAGATTTGTCCTTCATTGCCTGGCTTGCTTTATTCAACATAAGGTCCTCAAGATTCACCCATGTTATCTTGTGTATTAATACTGTATTTCTTCTTACAGCTGAGTAATATTCTATTTTATGAATATACCACATTTTATTTATCCATTCATTTGTTGAAGGGCATTTGGGTTGATTCCAACTTTTGGCAATAGTGAATAATGCCTCTACGAACATTGGTATGCATATATCTGTTCGTGTCCTTGCTTTCAGTTCTTCTGGGTATGTACCCAGCAGTGGAATTGTTGGATTATATGGTAGTTCTACAGTTAGTTTTCTGAGGAACCTGCAAACTATCCTCTACAATGGCTGTACCATTCTACATTCCCCCCACAGTGGATGAAAGTTCCCATTCCTCCACATCCTCTCCAACATTTTTCGTCCTCTGTTTTTTAATAGCCACCAGTCAAATAGGTGTGAGATAATATCTCATCATAGTTTTGATTTCCATTTCCCTAATAGCTTATGATGTTGAGCATCATTTCATGTGCCATTTGTAATTCTTCTTTGGAGAAGTGTCTGTTCAAATCACTTGCCCATTTTTTAAATGGGTTGTTTCTTTCTCTTTTTTTAAGCGTAGAATTTCTTTATATATGTAGGATATTAGGCCCCTATCAGAGATATGGTTCCCAAATATTTTCTCCCATTGAGTAGGCTGCCTTTTCACTTTCTTGACAAACTCCTTTGAGGTGCAAAAGTTTTTAATTTTGAAGAGGTCCCCTTTAACTACTTTTTCTTTTGTGGCTCATGTTTTGGATGTGAAATTTATGAAACCATTTCCTATTATAAGATCCTGTAGATGTTTCCCTACATTATCTTCCAAGGTCTTTATGGTCTTGGCTTTGATATTTAGATCTTTGATTCATCTTGAATTAATTTTTGTATAAGGTGTGAAATGGTGTTCCTTTCTCATTCTTTTGGATATGGAAATCCAGTTCTCCAAGCACCATTTGTGAAGAGGCCATTCTTTCCCAGTTGAATGGACTTGGTGGCCTTGTTGAATATCAGTTGACTGTATATACAAAGGTCTAGATCAGAACTCTCAATCTGGTTCTCTTGGTCAGTATGTCTATCCTTGTGCCAATGCCATGCAGTTTTGACCACTGTAGCTGTGAAATATGTTTTAAAGTCAGGTAGTGTGATCCCTCCAATTTCATTTTTTTTTTCAATATGCCTTTGGATATTCGGGGCCTCTTGCCCTTCCAGATTAATTTCATAGTTAGGCTTTCCAATTCAATAAAAAATGCTGTGGTGATTTTTATTGGGATTGCATTAAATCTGTAGGTCAGTTTGGGTAGGATAGACATCATAATGCTGTTTAATCTTCATTTCCATGTACAGGGAATATTCTTCCATTTATTTAAGTCTTCTTTGATTTCATTTAACAATGTTGTGTGGTTTTCTTCATTTAAGTAATTTATGTCTTTAGTTAAATTTATTCCTAGGTATTTGATTCTTTTTGCTGCTATTGTAAATGGGATTTTTTTTCTTGATTTCCTTTTTAGATTGCTCATTATAGTGTACAGAAATGCTACTGATTTTTTCACATTGATCTTATAACCTGTGACTTTACTGAACTTGCTTATAAGCTCTAGAAGCTTTGTTGTAGATTTCTTAGGGCTTTCTATGTATAGGATCATGTAGTCTGCAAATAATGAAATTTTTACTTCTTTCTTTCCTATTTGGATGCCTTTTATATCTTTTTATTCTCTATGTGCTCTAACAAGTACTTCTAACACAATGTTAAATAGGAGCGGTGAAAGTTGGCATCCTTGTCTTGTTCCCGATCTTACAGGGAAAACTTTTAGGATTTCTCTATTGAATATGATGTTAGCTATGGGTTTTTCATATATATCCTTTATCATGTTGAGGAAGTTACCTTGTATTCCTATCTTTTGTAGTGATTTTACCAGGAAAAAGTGTTGTTTTCCTTGAATGCTTTTTCTGCATGTATAGGGATGATCATTTGATTTTTCTTTCAATCTGTTAATGTGGTGTATTACATTGATTGATTTTCTTATGTTGAACCATCCTTGCATACCAGGGATGAAACCCACTCTGTCATGGTGTATACTTCATTTGATGTGTTGTTGAATACGATTAGCAAGTAATTTGTTGAGAATTTTAGCATCTAAGTTCATTAGAGAGATTGGTCTATAGTTTTCTTGCTGCATCTTTGTTTGCCTTTGGTATTAGGGTGATGTTGGCATCATAGAATGAGTTAGGCAATGCTCCTTCCACTTCTACTTTTTGGAAGAGTTTAAACAAGATTGTTGTTAGTTCTTTCCAGAATGTTTGGTAGAATTCACCTGTGAAGCCGTCTGGTTGTGGGCTCTTCTTAGTAGGGAGGTTTTTGATGACTAATAAAATCTTATTACTTGGGATTGTTCTGTTGAGTTCATCAATTTCTTCTTCTGTCATTGTAGGGTGCTTGTGTGTTTCTAGGAATTTATCCATTTCCTCTGAATTATCCATCTTGTTGGCATATAATTTTTAATCTATCCTCTTATGATACTATTTATTTCTGTGGGGCCAATGGTGATATCTCCTTCCTTGTTTCTTATTTTATGTATTTGCATCTTCTCTTTTCTCTTTGTTAGTCTAGCTAAGGGTTTGTCAATTTTATTGGTCTTCTTGAAGAACCAGCTTTTGGTTTTGTTTATTTTTTCCAGTGCTTTCTTATTTTCAATTTCATTTAGTTTTACTCTAATCTTTATTTCCTTCTTCCTACTTCCTTTGGGGTTAGTTTGTGGTTCTTTTTCTAATTCCTCCAGGTATTCATTTAGGTATTTGATTTTAGCTCTTTATTTCTTTCTTTTTTTAAAAATACAGGCACTTATGGCTATGAATTTTCCTCTCTGTACAGCTTTTACTGTAACCCATAGGTTTTGATATGTTGTGTTGTCATTTTCATTTGTTTCAAGGTAGTTACTGATTTCTTTTGTAATTTCCTCCTTGACCCACTGTTTGTCCAAGAGTGTGTTGTTCAACTTCCATATCTTTGTGCCTAATCTTTTTCTCTGCCCCTTACTGATTTCCAGCTTCATTCCATTGTGATTATAGAAATTACTTTGGGGAACTGGCTGTAGCTCAATTGGTAGGGCTCTGGTTTACTACATGGGAGGCCCCGGGTTCGGTTCCCAGGGCCTCCTTGAGCAGGCAGACTGCCTTGAGAAGGCAAGCCACCATGGGCAGGGCAGGCCGCCACAGGCAGGGCAGGCTGCCGCTAGCAGGGCAAGCTGCCGTGAGCAGGGCAAGCTGCCACGAGCAGGGCAAGCTGCCACGCAGTGAGCTAACTTGGCGGGTCACCACAGTGGGGGAGACAAGCAGACACAGAAGAATGCAAAAATGAACACAGCAAGAACAAGCAGAAAGGGGGGGATATATAATAAATAAATAAATAATAATAATAAAATAAATCTCTTAAAAAAAGGAAATTACTTTGTATAATCTTTCTGAATTGATTGAGAGTTGTTCTGTGGCCTAGCATGTGGTCTATCCTGGAGAATGATCCATGTGTACTTGAGAAGAATGTATATCCCACTGTTTTTGGGTGTAATGTTCTGTATGTGTCTATTAGGTCCAGATCCTCTAAAGTATTATTCAAAGTCTTTGTTTCTTTATTGATTCTGTGTCAAGATGTTTTGTCTAATGGTGATAATGGTGTATTAAAGTCCCCCACTATAATTGTAGAAGCATCTGTTTCTCTACTTAGTTTTTCCAGTGTTTGCCTCATGAATTTTGAGGCACCCTGGTTAGGTGCATAAATGTTTATGGTTGTTCTTTCTTCTTGCTAGATTACCCCCTTTATTACTATATAGTGTCTGTCTTTGTCTCTTACAATAATTTTGCATTTAAAGTCTATTTTGTCCAATATTAGTATAACTACCCCCACCCTTTTTTGGGTATTGTTTGCTTGTAAAATTGTTTTCCAACCATTAGCTTTAAGCCTCCTTGCATTGCTGGGTCTAAGGTGGGTTTCTTGTGGACAACATATAAATGGGTCATATTTCCCTCTCCATTGTGCCAAACTGTGTCTCTTGACTGGTGAGTTTAATCCATTAACATTCAATATTATTACTATCAAGGAATTACTTACGTTAGCCATATTTTCTTTTGGTTTATATATGTCATATGTTGTTTTTAGTTCTCTTCTTATCTTTTTAGTTGTTCTTATACTCTCCTCTAACTCTCTCTCTCTCCGGTTTTTTCCTTTTGACCTGTAGAACTCCCTTCAGTATTTCTTGAATTACAGGTTTTTTATTGACATACTCTCTTAATTTCCATTTATTTGTGACTATTTTGAACTCTTCCTCATTTTTGAATGCCAGTTCTGCTGGATAGAGAATTCTTGGCTGGAAGTTTTTTCCTTTTAGCACCTTAACTAAGTCATACCACTGCCTTCATGCCTCCATGGTTTCAGATGAGAAATCAGCACTTAATCTTATTGAGCTTCCATTGTATGTGACAGGTTTCTTCTTGCTGCTTTCAATACTCTCTCTTTGTCTTGAGCATTGGACAATTTGACAAGTATATGTCTTGGAGTAGGCCTGTTAGGATTTATATTGTTTGGAGTCACTGAGCTTCCTGGACATGTACGTCCATGTCCTTCAATATGGTTGGGAAGTATTCAGCCATTATTTCCTCCAATATACTTTCTGTCCCCTTTCCCTTCTCTTCTCCCTCTGGGTTGCCTATAATATATATGAAGAGAAAAAAGGAGAGAGAATTAAGAAGAAAAATTGAAGACCAAACAAAAAAAAGATGAAATGAAAGAACAACAAAAAGCAGAAGATAGAAAGATGAAGGAAGGAAAAAAATAGCGTAGGTAGACAAAATTGGTACACAAAAAAAAGGGGGGGGGCAAACGAAGGAGATGCACAACAAAGAAGAAACAAGAGAGCAGCATCTAATTAAGAACAAAAAGGGGGAAGAAAGAGGATAAAAAGGGGAAAAAATAGAACAAAAAAAGTGCAAACAAACAAGCAAACAAATGAAAACCATGGAAAAACAGCCTTCCCTCTTAGGCCCCTAAGGAGTTTCTTAGGCTCCTGTTGGGCATCAATAAATTACCCTTCCCTCTGCAGGTTTTGAACCAGGATTTAGCAAGTAAACTAATTTAAATTGAAAAAAGGAATCTTTTTAAAGAAAAATAAGAGATCCAAGAAAAGCTAATACAAAAAGAATGTCCATATGCTCCCTGTCCTAAAGTATCAGCTGGAATGTCTGATAATCTGGTGGATCACTTCTCTAAGAAGAGCCGGGAATCAAACCAGGGACCTCATATATTCAAGG
>PVKH010034221.1:0-11901 GCA_004027955.1 Chaetophractus vellerosus
TGGCGGCTTTGCCCTGTCTGTGGCAGCATTTTGCCCTGCCCACGGTGGCTCTGGCCTGCCCATGGCGGCTTGCCCTTCTCAAGGCGGTCTGCCCGCTAGGAGAGGTCCCCGGGAACTGAACCCGGGGCCTCCCATGTGGTATGCCGGTGCCCTATCCACTGGGCTATATGGCCGGACCCCACATCACTCTTGAGTTTCTACCTCATTCCCCTCTGCAATACACCTCTTATTTTCATGAAAGAATTTTCTTGTAATGCTACATTTACTTTTCCATGCTTTGTGTAGGACTGCTTGGTGGTTAAGAACATGGGTTCTGGTGGTGGATGTCCTGGGTGGATCCCTGTGTTCCAACTTACTATTTCTATGCAAAACTAAAACATTTTTCCATCCCTTAATTTCTTTTAAAAGTGCATTTATTGGGAAAAAAATATGGTAACAAAAGTAAAAGACATTAGATATGTGATATATCAAATGGAAATAACTAAAGAGTTATTTGCAAAATATAGGTTTGTTGAGTTTTAATTTTAGTTACAATATAAAAGAACAAAGATACATGATAAAATATGAGCCATGAATATATCAGATAATTTTCATTCAGTTGCAAATAAAATATCTTTATATCTTTATAAACAATATAAAGAGTAAGAAAATCTAGATTAGAAAATCCATAGAGATATTTTCTTCCAGTGAGACTGGTGGTGTTTCCCAGTGATTCCTTCAGCAATACCCTCCACAAAAGAATCTTTTCTTTTCCCATTAATTGTCATGATATCCTTACCAGACCTTTAGGATGGTTTCTGAACAATATTTTATTTTCAGTAATTTGTATATTTATTCTTGAAAGTATATGAAGTTGTTAAAATGTTGCAATATTAGAAAGCAAGGAAATTATTGAGAGAAAAATGAACCACAGGTATACACAAAATTTCAGTAGCCTTTCAATGTATATTCTATATATAAATAACAAAATATTATAAGGCTCAATGAAATGTAGTCAAAGGACACAAGCAAGTGATTTTCAGGAAAGATTTAATAATCATATTCAAATTTTTTGCATCATGTACTTAGGTATTTTTTCTAGAATGTCTGAGTTTTCAGGCATTGTATTAAATCTACTGGTAATATAATATCAAATATGACATAGTTTACACTCAATGAAGAAAATAGACCTTCATGTTATTATACAAAATTTTCAATTTTATTTCATCTTCTTTAAAATGTGCTTATATATATGCTCCCTCTCCTCTCGTACAATGTCCTCCATTTTAAATTCCCTTCACCCATTATATGAATTATTGTGTTATGTCTTATTACTTCTAGACTCTTTCCAATCTAATGCCTGATCATTTCCTGAAAGATACTATCATATTACTGTTCTCTCAGGAAGATTTCAGTGTATGATTCTTCTAAAATAAATTCAGATTCCTTAAGATGGGATTATAATCTCAGGAACCTGATCCACTTCCAACTTTATTATCCACATTCAACAACAGCTCTCAACCACTGCACTACCATGTTTCTAACTCACTCAACCCATTGTTCAACTGCCTCATTCCCCACCACCAAGGTCAAACACCTTTCATTAACATTGTCTCTGTCATGCTATTATTTTTTTTTCCAATTATCAAAAATATTTCCCTTATTTTATGCACATTTACTTCTAATGCTACTTTAACTAAATACCTCAAGCTAGAGTGACCACCATTTTCTAAACCCCAAGCATATTATATATACCCCAATACAATTTAAAATTGTTTTTGTCTAATCTGCATTGTATTTCGTTCATATATGTTTGTTCAATATTCTTATTATACTTTAAAATTTTTTGACCTTAACTCTGATTTAAGTTATTGTGAATGGAGGTATAAAATGCTCGGAGGAAAGGGCAATGTTTATCCAGATCACAACCTTATTCATGGGTGACCTGGATGAACTGTGGTAAGTACTAAATATTTTGGTATGTGAATTTTACTCTGGAAACACGTGAAATATATTGTCTAACAATATAGTAAGCACTATCTCTGAGAGTGCCAGTTTAGTGCCTAGCACAGTGTAGGTTTTCAGTAATTTTTCTTTCATTTTACCCTTTTAAGTGATCAATACATATTTTTTGTTTAGATATTTGTACAGCATCTTCCTATTTCTTCAGACATCATTGTAACAATAATTTACATAGGAAACTATATTGGTTAGTGGTATTCTTAAAACTCAACAAGAAAAGTAATGACATAAAGGAATAAAAATATTGATTTAATTGATAAAATCTGGAATTGTACTGCTATGTGTCTTGGACAACTAATGAAATTACAAGAAACTATTCAATTCCATAGGAATTTCTATAAAAGTAACATCATTTTCAACTACTGAGTGATACATCTTTGTTTAAAGATATTTTATTTCAGAGAGCTTAAAAGGATAAATAATTTCAAAACAAAAGATGAAAATTTCTTAATTTGCATTCATGTAAATGCATGAATCCATGTTCAAACATAATCTCCAGATGTAAACAATTAGAGGATCAAATTAAAAAGCACAGTGTACACCTTATGGATGGTGTTACTTAAGATGGGATTAATATTTGAGAATATGGAATTCCTGAATTTTTAAGATTAGGGATACCATATAATTGCCAACAATACTAAATTTATGTACCATCTTCTTTTTTTGTATTTGTTGAATTTGTTGAACACTGTAACTAATTACCATCTGCACAGTTTGTAACCTCAAAGAAAATAATTTCTTATACCTGTTGGACTCTATTAGCTTGAATTTTGAAATACATCTCAGTAGAAACCTTCTTCTGTGAAATTATTTATCCATTATACTTTATGTTACTTACACATTATCATATTTTACTGATATAATATATACTTACAAAATGGTCTTTTACATTTTATCAACATCCCTTGAGTTTGAAAAAAAGTTGAAATCATATCAAGGACCCTTTGCCTCAGTGGCTGATATTCAATAGAGAATGTTCTGAGATTTATTCTTCATAATTCTTTTCATAGAATTTATTACTTCCTTATTTCTCAGACTATAAATAAAAGGATTTAATAAAGGAATTACTAATGTATAAAAAATTGCAACAGGTATATCTCCATCTTCGTCTTTAACTGAACTTGGTTGAACATACCCATAAAGAAGGGAACCATAGAATATTGAGACAGAAAGAAAGTGGGATGCACAAGTTGATAAAGCTTTGCCTCTTCCCTCATTGGATTTCATATTGAAAACTGTGAAAAGGATGTAAAGATAAGAGATAAGGACTGTGATATTAGTAAAGATTTGAATTGAACCTGCGAAGATGGGTAGCATGAGTTCATTGATATACGGGTCAACACAAGAGAGTCTGTACAGTGGAAACACATCACAATAAAAGTGATTGATTTTATGAGATCCACAGAATGTTAATCTAAAAAGTAACCCTACGTGTATCATGGAATGCAGGTTTCCAGCTATGTAGGCCCCTGTGGTCATCTGAATGCAGAGTTTCTTTGACATTCTGGTATGGTACTGCAGTGGGCTGCATATCGCCACATACCGGTCATAAGCCATTGCGGCCAAAAGAAAACAGTCTGCAGTTTCAGCAAGACAAAGAAAATAAAATTGTGCCATGCATTCATAGAGAGAAATCATTCTGTCTTTTGAAAAGAAGTTCTCTAACATCTTGGGGGTAATTGCACAGGAACAGCAGGAATCCATCAGAGCCAGGTTGCACAGAAAGAAGTACATTGGTGTGTGAAGATGATGATCTACAAAGATCAGTGCCATCAGACCAAGATTCCCCAGCATGGTGACCAGATAGATGGCAAAGAATACTACAAACAGAAGGTGCTTCAGCTCTTTCTGATCTGTAAATCCTGTGAGGATAAATTCAGTTGTAATGGAGTGGTTACCTCCTCTCATCTCGACCATCTCTGTTGAGATAGGCATTATGGATAAATAAGGTTCTACTTTAGATTGTGTCTTATTTTCTCTTGAAATTTCTCTTCGAATCAGTCAGTGGAACTTCCTTAATTGTATTCTGTTGTGTTTGAAACGCAGGTATGCATAACTTTGTGATAGTTTATTTCCTCTAAAGTTCAGCTCTATGATTTTGAGCTATGAGGTCAGGATTCATATGAATCTTTTGATCATTACAAAGAAGAGTGCTGACAGTAGTAAAGGTTTACTATATGAATTTTTGCAAGAATAGTATACAAATCTCAGATAATCATATTTCATTCAGCATTTCCAAACAATTTTATGTCAATTTTTGTATTGTCCATCCTTAAAATATTTTAGAAACAATTTTCCTGCATAAGAAATTTTCCCTTGGGCAACATTTTTCATAGACTGTCTCACTGGAATGAATGTTTGATAATGTTAGACATCAGTATAATACTCACCTTAATGTGAGTTTTGATAGTATGCCTTATATAAGAAAATTAATTGAATGATTGTTTCTCATCCTATTCTCCACAGTTTCAATTTAGGGGAATGCTAGAAAGGTAAATGCATTGAAATCTAACAAAGAAAATATATAAATACATTGAAAAAATAAATATTCATGGGTGTTATTATGAAAAGCAGTAATAAATAGAATATTTTGCTTACCTAGATTTCACAGATAAGGTTTTTGTTATAGCTTGCTACTTGCCTTATGATATGACTTTTAGAAATTCAAAATATAAGCCTTGTTCTCTAAATCATTTGGGATTAAAAATTAACAGCTTGGAGACTGCTAATAGGTCAGTGTTAATTACTAAGCTCCTTACAGTGCAAAATATGTTTTCCATCAAATCCTAAAGGGATTTACTTGCAATATCATCATTTTATTTCTGTGGGGATATTTGGTCAATAAAACATATATACCACAAGGCATTGATTAAAAATGCTTTGTGAGGCACTGAGGTTGAAGGAAATGACCTTTACTAATGTCTGTTACTATGTTATTGTTGATTCTGATGCATCACGTCTCATTTTTACAATCCTATTCACCATTGTGTTTACAATATTGAAAATGTAGAAAACTCCCAGTTTGCTTTAACCACTTTCCTATATTAAGTTAGATTAATATGGTTCTTTAAAGATAATTGTGATATTGTGGGGAAAAGACTGACCAGGGTCACTGCCTACTTAATTCTGTAAGTGATCTGTTCCCAAATTCTACAAAGCTGGCTTTGGAATAATTGATACTATTAGACCTATATGAATTACTAAGATTTTTCTCCTTGTTTTGTTCATTCAGATCTCTTTCAGTCTCTTTCCCTGTTTTTTACTTTAGATCATGTATCACTCTTCAACATACGTTTATAGTTATTGTTTGGTGCATCTATATTCGATCACAATGGTTCCATTAACATACAGGCTACAAGGGAAGGACCTTTATATATTTTGTTTATTCCTATATTTTTTAACACCATGAATAGTACCTGACATTTTGTGGTGCCCAATAAATATTTGTTGAACAACTGAACAAAAATGATACTCAAGAATTTTCCTCAAGAATATTTAAATGTCCCTCATTACTTTTCAACCAAATCGATTTTCCATATTTTGTATTTCAGATATTCCAGCATCTGTCTGCCCCTTACATATTACTTTGCTCTCTTTATTTCATTCACATCAGTGCCCTTGTCTAAGTAAATCATTTCACTGTTTTTATGTGGCACTTGCTTCAAACTTGATGCAGTGAAATTCCTCCTATTTACCTCACCTAAAACACCTCTTTCTCCTGCTCCTTTCTCCCAATCCTCTCATTTTTTATCACATATCTGATCTTCTCCATGAGATGAAATTGATTTTGATTTCCTCACTTCTTTATCTACATGGTTCTTGCTTTCATAACACATTAGTGACTTCATCAGGGTTGACTTATATGTTTCCCCGACCGTGAAAAAATCGTTTTAAATATCACTAAACAGAACTCATGTCATACACCATTTTGGTACCAAAAACAAACTGAACTAGAACTTCAATACTTAATGGAGCAATTCTGTTCAATCATAATAGGAATTTGAAATAAAGAAGGCTTTGGACATGAAAATGGGTATTGTGCTTTCATGGGGTGAGTATGTGGGTTGAGAAGTTTTCAGGTATAAGAAATGTCTCCTGACAAGAAACTCAAAGTCTAAAGTTGGAGAATGATACATATATTACCAGCAAAAGTGCAATATAGTTTGATATAAACAGTATAAAGACATGTAATCATATTATTTGTGAATATAGAGAGGGAGTATCAGACTGGCCAGGGGAAAAAATGAAAGATTTTCAAAGGAAATGTCATTTCAAATGAAACCTTCAGATACATTGTATTTTATTAGGTGAAAGACAATTGGAAGGGGAGTTTCATGAGGGAACTACATGAGTAAAGAATGAAGAACTCCTATTCAGAAAATAGTTAGTGTCATAGTTTTACCAGAGTGAAAATGAAAACTTTCACATACTTGTTGGCTTAAAAACAGGAATTTACTGGCTTAATATTCTTTGAAATATTAGAAATCGAATATCAGGACTTTGTAAAGCTAACTTTCTCCCTGAATGCATAGCATTCCTCTGCTGGCTTGGCAAAGTTTTGGATTCCTTGGCTTTCATCTTTGTGTTTGTCTCATGGTTGTCTTTTTTAGGCTATCTTGGATGACTAGAGTCTACATCTTCTGACTTCTCTGAGTGCATCCAAATTTCATCTCTTTATAAAGTATCTAGTAACATCGATTAAGTCTTCTACTCCCTCCCAATTCAGTTTGGTCACATCCAAATAGGTTTTCAAACCATGAAGGACTATTCACAAATGAGTTAATACCTTAATTCATAATATGTCTTCAAAAGTCTTTTTCAAAATAGGATCACACTGAAAAGAATGTGGACTAAGATTAAGAACATATCTTTCTAAGGATTACATGATTTATGATTCATTCCATCAAGGATAGTAAACCAGAGTGGCTAAATTTTCAAAGCCCATGATACAAGGAAATGGTTAAAAGATAAATAAGAAGGAGTATGGAATTGAAGTCATCAACGCAGCAATGTAAGAAAGCCCCTGAAAAAGTTTCCCCCTCAGAAACAATTAATAAAAGCTTAAACCCCACTTGCATGGAACTGTAGAGGATGAAAGAGTTTGGATATGGACTCCACAAATGATAAATGGAAGAAACAGAAAAAAAAAAACATAAAAAACAGGTAGGAGGTTTACATCCTAGATCTGCTAGCCCAGATCCCTCCACCTCATTCAGTCCTGCACAGCATATAAGTCAAACAGATGCAGACCCCAGAATCACTCTCAGTAGTGAGTTAGAACACACATATCCAAGATCAGGGACACATGATGAAAGAGTCCCAGGGTAGGAAACAAGCAGCTAAGGAATGCCACCTACAAAAGTGACTCCAGGGGAAAGAGAGAGCACAAAACTGTTGGCTAGAGGTTCAGACACTAAATTCAATGCCTGTTTGCTGGACCACTTAAAACAGGCATCACTGATTTGATCCCATCTGTCACCATGGAGAGGGATAGCCAAATGGGGAAGTAACCAGGGGCAGAAAAGTCTCATAGAGAGAAAGTGTGAAAATGAACTTCTGTAAGACAGGACATGTCCCAGAACTGAAAATATATAATGAAAAGGGGGAACTGAGTGAGGGAAAAATCATAGGAACTAAGGAGAAAATTCTGCACGAAAAGTCATGGAACACATCACGGTTCATGGAGAAGGAACAGTTGAAAGGGAGATTTCTCCTGGAGGTGAGACTGTCAGGTGCAGAAGAACTCAGAAAATATAAACAGTCAAATACAGGCTTTCCTGAAAGTCCAGAATAACTCAGAGCAAACATAAATGAAGAGCCCTACACAAAGCCAACCAACAATAAAACCCTAGTTAACAAGGAGAAACTTTCTTTCAGTGTTACACCTCAAAATAATCAATGCCCAGGTAGCTCCAAAAAATTACAAGCCATACTAAAAAATTATGGGACAGTAAATGGAAAAAAAATAAAACTATGGAGGAGACATGAATTTTGGAACAACTAAGTAAAGAAGTTCAAACAAATTTCCTAAATTAATTCAAGGAGATGAAAGAAAATATGGATAGAAATAAACTGATTGTTGATGTAGAGCTAAAGGATATTAAGGTGACAATATTTGTGGAAAAGGAAGAATTGGAAATATTAAAAAGGAATATAACAGAAATTATGGGAATGAAAGACACAACAATATAAATTAAAAATAATCTAAAGTCATACAACAGCAGATTGAACAGGCAGAATAAAGAATTACCAAACAAGAAGAAATGATAATCAAAAGCATATAGTCATAAGAACAGATAGAAAAAAGTTTAGAAACAATTGAACAGTGTCTCAGAGACTTGAGTGACAGTCTGGTACATACAAACATATGCATCATAGGGGTGCCAGAAGGAGATGAGAAGGTAAAAGAGGCAGAAAGAATGTCTGAGGAAATAATGCCTATAAATTCCAAAAACTCATGAACAACATAAATATACATGTCCAAAAAATGCAATGTAATCCAAACAAAATGAATCATATTATAGCTATTCTAAAACATATACTAATCAGTATTTTAAATGCCAAAGATAAAAAGGAATTTAATAAAGCAGCAACAGAAATGCATTTTATCATATACAATGGATCCTCAATAATTCTAAATGCCAATTTCTCATCAGAAATTATTGAGGTGAGAAAGCAATGGTATGGTATATTTATGGTAGTGAAAGAGAAAAACTGCAATCCAACATTTCTTCATCTGCAAAGTTCTACTTCAAAAAATTGGAATGTTTAAAACATTCAAAGATAAAAAGAAACAGTGTGTTCATCATGCAAAAAAACAGCCCACAAGAATTACTAAAGTGTTGAAAGGAAATGATAGGCCAAAGTGGCTTGTATCCATGAGAAGAAGTGAAGATCTTTAGTAAAAGTAACTAAATATGTAAACACAAAATGCAATAGTACTGTATCCTCAATATATAGTTCTACTCTTTAATTCCTGTAAGAGTTAACAATACAATTGAATAAGAAAAAGTCCTGTTTCCTGATAAGGGGCACACAACATACAATGAAGTAATGTGGAACAAAAACAGCATAAAGAGGAGATACCAAGGAATATGTGAGCAGAAAATTTATATGGTAGTGAAGTTAAGTTTATCTCTTCAAATTAATAGACTTTAGATTTAGGTTATGTAATACAACCTGGGTAATCACAAAGGAAGGATTTAAAAAATACTCTGAAACAGATATGACAAACTTATTAGTCAGATACATCACAAAAGATCTACTTTTCAGAAAAGGATGTAGCAATAAAGGAAAATTGAGTAAATATATAAATGTATATATATTTATATATATGTGTATATATAGATATATTTATGTATATATTACATATAAACTCCAAAAGACAAAATAGCTGAAGTACTGCCTTTATAGAAATAATACTGAATGGTAATGAATTAAACTTCTGAAACAAAAGATGCATATAGACAGAATGGATAAAAATAAACATGATTTAATTATATGTTGTTTACAATAGACTCACCTTAGATCCAAAGACACAAAAAGGTTGAAAGTGAGGGGCCGGCTGTAGCCCAGTGGATAGGGCACTGGTACACCACCTGGGAGGCTCCAGGTTCAGTTCCCGGGGACCTCTCCAAGCGGACAGACCACCTTGAGGGGGCAAGCCACTGTGGGTGGGGCAAAAACACCGCCACGGGCAGGGCAAAGCCGCCATGGGCAGGGCAAGTCACCCGCCAAATGGAGCCGAACCACCCATGAAAAATGGACCCGAGCTGCCTGTGAAACACAACATAGCCGCCCACAAGCGGGGCAAGCTGCCTACACAGTGGGCCGACTCGGCGTGTGGCCACAATGGGTGGAGACAAAAAAGCAGACATAGAAGAAAACACAGCAAGAGCAAGCAGAAAAGGGGGATATGTAACAAAAACAAAAAAAAGGTTGAAAGTGAAATGATGGGAAAAATACTCCATGTAATTAATAACAGAAAGGGAGCTGGGCTAACTATACTAATGCCAAACAATATAGTTTTTAAGCTAAAAGCTGTTAAAAAAGAAAAAGAAGAACACTATATATTAATATAAGAGTCAATCCCCCAAGAAGAAATAACAATCATAAATAACAATAAATAAACCACATAAGGCAAATACTGGCAAAAATAAGGGAAGAAATTGACACTTCTACAATAATAGCTGGAGATGTCTACAAACCAACTCTAATAAATAGAACATCTAGAAAGAAGATCAATAAGAAAATAGAGTATTGAATAATATGATAAATGAACTAAAACTAAGAGACATATACAGAATATTTCACCCAAAAGAGAAGGATATAAATTCTTCTCAAATATACATAGATCATTATCCAGGATAGACTGCATGTTTGTTCACAAAACAAATCTCAATAAGTTTAAAAAGTTTGAAATTATACTAAGCTTCTTTCCTGACCACAATGGAATGAAGCTGTAAATCAATAACAGGTAGACAACTGGAAAATCCATGAATATATTTTCTTAAAAAAAAAAAACGTTCAAAGAAGAAATTACAAGAGAAATCAGGAACTTTATTGAGATGAATAAAATTAAAGACACAGCATATCAAAATTTATCAGATGCAGAACAGTCAGTGCTGAGATGCATAATTACAGCCCTACATGCTTATATTAAAAACCATGAGCTAAAATCAAAGTCCTAACCACACATTTGGAGGAATTATAAAAAGAATAGCAATTTAAGTTCAAAGTAAGCAGAAGGAATGTTTTAACAAAGTTTAGAGCAGAGTACAATGAAACAAAGAATAAAAGTAAGAGAGAGCAATAACAAAACAAAAATTTGGACCTAAAAAAAATCAATAAAATTGACAAAACTTTCACCAGACTGACAAAGAAAAAAGAGAGAAAATGCAAATAAATAAAATTGTAAATGAGAGGGGAAACATTACTACACAACCCACAGAAAATCAAAAGATTAGCAGAGGATAGTAAGAACAACCCTGTGATGGTTAGGCTAATGTGTCAACTCGGCCAGGTAATTGTGCCCAGCTATTAGGTCCAGCAAGCACTGGGCTAATTGAGTTTACTGCACGGATGGCTGATTACATCTGCATCAATCATTTCCCTTTTATTGCAGCCAACTGAATGGATAAAAGCATCTTTCATTCTTGATCCAATCTCACTGATTGATGCAGTCCACCCCTTGTCAACTCGGCAACCATACACATTACCCTAAACCATACTTAGTTTCTAAGTAAAAACAATAACATACAAGCATACATATACATTTCCACCTAGCAATGTTTAACTCCCCTGCGTACAACCAGAAACGCATTAATTTCCCACAGAATATGGTGCAAGACCTTGGGCAATATTCACTCTTAAACTTGACATCCTTAAAAATTATGACATGAAATTAATACAACTTTTCATATGATAGGGGAAAAGGTTGGGGAAGAAAACAAGAAATTAATTTTGTGTACATATACAGTCATACTCATAACAAAACAGTGAAGAAGGGTTCATGACTATTACAGTCCTTATTTCTTTAACTGGTCATATGGTTGAAGTTCATATTTATCACTACCTTCTTCCACTACCCATTCCATGTTCCTGTTACCCTCTGCAAGCACCTCAGCTGGCTGTGGTTCTTTGCCAGGTGGGGTGACCCAAACCTTCATTCCAGAAGTCCTACTTGAATTGGTTTGTTGCAATTTTCCATTGACTTTAATCACAGGGCATGGTAGTACTAGGAGACGCCCTAGAGGATCTCCTGCATTCCAGGCAAACTCTTCTTTACCCCCATTATGTAGATGTAGTCCTATTTCCCCTTGATAGTCAGGATCAATCACCCCAGCCAGCAAAGTAATTCCTTTCTTTGCCTGTTGATTCAAAGGCAAGAAGAGCCCAAAG
>PVKH010034222.1:0-11907 GCA_004027955.1 Chaetophractus vellerosus
TTGTTGATTTTTCTTACTACCTGGCATACCCTTTCATTTGAGGCAGAGAATGTACATTTCCCCTGCGCTCACATTTTCAGCATGAGCAAATGTGAATTTTATGTTCTGCCTTCTTGCTTTTTATTTGAAAACAAAGTAGCCTTGATGCCAACTTAGATCTACTCCACCCATTTCCCTTCTGGGACCCAGGCTGGAGAAGCAATAACGTCTGGGGCGTGTTCTTCTCATGGTGGTGGGTAAAATGAAAATGGATGGTAGAAGGTTTCCATGCTTCTTGGAGCATCCACCTGCATCTCCAACACTGCCACTTTCTCTAAGTTTGCTTATCATCCATTGGTCAAAGAAGGCCAATCTCCAAGTTGAGGGACTGGGGATAAATACTCAGCCAGGTCTAATAGAAAGCAGAGCAATGTCACATGGCAAAGGCATCTAAATGGTTATTCATTTTTCTTTCAGGGAGGGAGTGAAAACTTGGAGGCAATAATCTAATAGATAGATAATATAGAAAGCCTTGCCATGAATTATTAACCTAAAGGAAATAAGGGATCACTGTCTTCATTGCTATTCAAGGATGCTCTCCTTTCTTAAACTGAACTCTCAGCAGTGAAGCATACTTTTACAATAATAAAGTAGAACAAGGGAGGTTATTAATTGAAAACTGTCACTTTTCCCACTTTATTGGAACATATTTGAATTCAAAATATCTAATGATAGGCCCAAATCCCCATTATTATATCACACCATGCACTCTTAGGCAAACATAAAACTGGGAATGACTTAATACCCTAGCTTCAAGCTACATTGATTAAAAGAATCTTTGCAGACACAAATATGATTAATTTTCCCTTTTGTTTAGCTCCCCAGGGTATTTTATAACCAGTGGGAATTCATCACAGAAAAATTCTAGATGAGTGGAAATTAGGTTTTCTGTTGGTCACATGCAAGAACTACAATTGTGAAAGAATATTATATACATATTTTCAGGCACATCTATATTTAGAAATGACACAGTTGACATTGAAAATATTGGAATTTATTTCTCTAAAATCATCTGAGCCTAGGTAGCCCTTGGAATTTTTCTGAATGCTTCTAAGGGTATATCTGTTTGACAACCAATTAAATATGCAATATTTAGAAATTAATTAATTTCAATTCATAAATTAATTGCAAAATTAAAAATTACAGTCCTCACAAGTGTAAAAAAGTTGATAAATGCTAATATTCATTTATGATTTAAAAAGAATGCAGATAGGTTAAAAAAAGTGTTCTTAGCTTAATAAAAGAAGTATATTAAAAATAAACAATAACTTTAATATTGAAAAGCATTTAGATTAAAGGAGGAAGAAATGTATCCCCTTCCACCATGCTTACACAACATCATAGCAGACATCTTAGCTAATGACATAAAACCAGAACAATCTGCAGATCATGACAATTCATAAGGAGAGATAAAAACTTCCTTAATCTTAAAAACCTTGATTGACTACACAGAAAATCCAAGAGACAGTATATACAAACTATGTGAATTAATAGTAGACTCAACCAAGTTGTTTAGGTAAGAATTAACATATAAAAATAAATAGCACTCTCTGATTGGAGACAACAAAATCAAAAGGTAGTTAGAAATAAACCTAACAAGAGAGCTTCTTGAAAGATAATTACAGACATATTAGAAAGACATAAAAGAAAACCTGGTTGTTTATAGACTAGAAGATTCAATAAAGCAATGCATTTAAAGCAATGCATTCACTCCTCCACCAAATTAATCTACCAAGGTGGTGGGGCTCATGCCAACAGAAATACTTTTAATATAGTTATAAAATTCAAGACCATGTAGTATTGTTTAGGAGTAGGCACATCAATAAATGCAACAACAAAAAATTCTTAAAATCACACAGATAAATAGAAAGTAGATGCAATGCAGTGTGGTATTATAAATATTAATATTAAAAATTATTATTATAATCAATAATAATTATCTAAATGCCTTGTCTATATGTTTGAAATAAATGATGTTTTATTGATATTTTTCAAAAAATATTATCCTTATACAAGTGAGGAAAAATTTATATAAGTGAGGAAAATTTAGACCCCACAATATCACTTATAAAGAAGTATTAGCAATCAGTGAAAGCCATGAGAAAGCGATTGTTATTCAAACAATGGGCTGCTTTTAATAAAAAGAAAAGTAACTAGTGGCAGCTCAACAGAAATTTGTCTCGTTTTTTTTTTTCTTAAAAAAATATTCTTTCAAGAAAAAAGAATGTTTTACAATTATCTTTCTGAAAATTCATTTGATAGTCATTTTAAGTTAACTTCAGAAATCGTAAAAGTACTAATGTGATATAGGTAGAATTAACTGAGAGGTTCATAAGTTAAAATAATTAAATAATGCTGATCTACCTAAGAAGATGAAATCTTTCTTTAAAAAGTTGTAAATGCAAATAAGTAAAAGGTAATTAACATTGGCGCTTCCAAGGATGACTTAAAAAAAAGTTTGTATAAGTGATAAAAGTAATATTTAGTATGTATGCAATATTAATAATTAATTATACAATTTTATATTTTAAAATAATTCTATTCAAATTACACTGTATTTCCAAATCATTATTTTCATTGTCTTGTCTGTTAGAAAGCTTCATGGCCAAGTAACATTTTTTATATCCCTTAACATGCATTAGTGCTTTTACAGAGTAGGATATAAACCATCATGAAAATAATAATAATAATTTATATAAGAAATAAATAGATGACTAATGGATCAATACACTGATGGGTGAATCTAAGAATGAGTAAAGAAAATGAAGGGATGGAGGAGGGAGAGGGTCAAATGTAATTAAGATAGAATAGGCTGGGGCCGGCTCAATAGCCCAGTGGATAGGGCACCGGCATACCACAGGGGAGGCCCTGGGTTCGATTCCCGGGGACCTCTCCTAGCGGGCAGACCGCCTTGAGAATGGCAAGCCGCCATGGGCGGGCAGGAGCCGCCGTGGGCAGGGCAAGAAGCTGCCACGGACAGGGCAAGAGCCGCCACGGGCAGGGCAGGTCGCTTGCGGATGGAGCGCAGCCAGCCACCCACGAACTGAAAGCTGGCCGTGAACAGACACAGAGACCGCCCACAAGCGGGGAAAGCCGCGCCTGCACAGTGACCACTCTCAGCGCGATGCTGCAGCGGGGGGAAAGGGAGCTATGTAATAAAAATAAATTAAAAAAAAAAAAGATAGAATAGGCTGTTCTTAGCCAAAAATGCTTTCCTATTGGTTAATATTTTATAACTGTCATATAAATATACTTTACACAAGAAAATTGCATCATGTATTTAGATCTTTTGATGTCCTATATATCATGTTGCTACTTCTCTCTTCTAAATATATATGTGGATATTGGTGATGGTAGCACAATACTGTGAATATAATTAATATTACTGAATTATACACTTGGATGTGGTTTAAATGGGAAATTTTGTGCTATATTGTCACTACAATAAAAAGTTTTTAAAATTGATATGAGAGAATTAGAGCCCACTCACATTCCCTCCACCCTACCTCAGGTTATCTGTTGTGAATCTCACATTTAAATATTAAAGCTAATGAAGCAAAGTTTGCTGAACAGTATGCTGTTCTACATGATGTGTAAAAATTCATCTTTATTAAAGTATTATCATTAGTTAGAATTTTAATTTTTCCTACCTAGACTTGACAATATGTATGAATGCTATTCCCGAAGCCCAAGGATATATTTATAATCACTTAAGAATCTGTTTCTTGGCCCCCCGATGTTTTCTCAGTTCTCATCCCCAGTAACAAATTATACTAACCAACAAAAAATCACAGCATATGTAAATTCAATAGAACTCTAAAAGTCATCCTCTGCCTTCCAGCAGCATCATCTTTTAGAACATTTCAATTACCTTTCGGCATCCCCCAGTCCCTTTTTGTGGCAGCACTGCCCTCAAGAAAATAGGTATTTGAAAACCATTAGTTTATGGGCTCAGCCTTGTCTAGGGCCTGGACCAATGAACACCATGCCATTCCACATATTTGGATTTGTATCTTCACTGATGGGTAAGTTATAAAAATATTCTAATGCCCTGAATCTGTAATCTGAGGTGCTTGTACTAAATTTATAGACGTGCATTATGGAGTAAGCTGCAACCTCTCACCTTTACTCCCTTCTTTTGTTCCCATGCATATTATTAGACTTGTTTGCATTTCCCTCTGATTTCCCACTGTGGCAGTAACCCACACTGACTCCCAGTTCAGGTAGTGAGTCTCTACTTCCACCAAGGAAGTTCAACTTTGCTTTTGAACTGTTGCCTCTGGGCTTTGATTGAACATGGACTCATTTAACCTGGCTTGACATTCTTGCAAAACAACACTTTGAAGTGAATGCATTCTGGGACTGCTGTTCTTAGTGATTGTGGCTGGTCACCAAACTACTTGAGGTAATTTAGTCCAACTTTTCGTAACCATGCTTTAGAGCTAGGCCATTCTCTGTAGAGTATAATTTCTTTCCCTCTCCATTCTGGCACATTCTCTTTTATTATCAACCTGCAATGAAGGACTCTTCATCTCTGTCAAAAAGGCCCATGTGAGCTTTGAAATAATGCTTTTATGGGTCTAGTACATTGGTAAACAATGATTAATAGTAACAAAGGATGCATTTGAAACATAATGACTATGATTTTTCTGAGCAAATTGCTTTGGAGATTGAGAGCTTTGTACGAATATAATTATTATATTAATATTATATTATATTATATTACATTACATTACATTATATTATTGTCTATAAATGGTTTGCTTTTCTTGGCACAGTGGAATGAGCATCACGTTAAAACCTTCTTGATCATGAATTGTTGATCTTATGGAAGTGACAATTTCTGACTGCTAGGTTCCTTTTCTATAAAATAGAACAATTAGGACAATGTGCTTCTTATTATATTGTGTGATGATCAAGAAGAACATTTGTGAAGTTTTCTGTATATTTTACTAAATTAACCCAGGGCCTTGCTCAGTTAATTGTAATTTTCAGTCCAAAAACTTTCCCATTAAAAAATCAGAAATTAAATAAATCAAAATTTCCAATCAAAAATTTAAACTAATTTGTAATAGTAAATTTTCATGTCAAGTTTAATATTTATATGTCCTATTTAATGATTAGGAGAATTTAGCTCACTTTACACATGCAGCAGCTTGTTGCCAGTGTGTGACCAAATGAAAAATACCTGGGCAGACCAAAATAAGGTTGGGCCAGAACTGCTAGCTAGATTTCAACATTTCAGATCAGTGCCAGTTAATGCAGAGATATTGAATGTTAGTGGTTTCTCTTGGATCTTGCCTATAAGACTCTAGCCAATATAGAACAAAGGATAAATAAAAGACTGCATTTATTTGTTTATTTAATAAATGTTTATTTAGCAGTTAACAACTGCAAAGCATTCTTCCAGGAAATAGGATAGAACAAGAAACAGACCAAAAATGCTACTGCTTTCCTGCTGTATATGCATTCTGGTATAGGAGACAGGACATAAACATTTAGACAAAAAAGTGTTGTGATAGAGACTGGTTAAGGGGCCACCTATCCTATTATTTTTCCTGGACAACAGAGCATGCACAGACTATATTTTCCAGCCTCCATTTCCATTATAATGGGGAAATATGATTGGGTTCTGGTCAATGGACAGAACCCACATATGCCACTCCTAAACCTACACAAGACAAGCTCTTTAACATTCCCCACTTTCTCTACAAGCTCCCTGACTGGCTTAATGTCAAGGAATCCTTAGAAAAATTCAGAGCCACATAACGGAAGGATCCAAAACCTAAGAGTCATTGCTTGGAGCAGAACCTCCTCATAAGAGTTGGCTTTTACTGTTTTTTTTCCCTAGGCTAAATGAGTATGTTTTTGTTGTTTGTTACAAAAGCTGGAGTTAATTACAATGACTAATGCAAATGTGGAAATTATTGACATATAGTTATAAAACTTTGAAGAAAAATAAGTACAGGTAAGGGGATATAGAGAGGCAGGAAGTGCTACTATAGATAGTATTAGAAAAGGGGACTTTTTGATTCATCAAAGAAAAGACTGTAGTGAGGGAAGAAATCATGTGACTACTTGAGGGAAGGCCATTCCCTAGGATACTTAACACCCACGAATGCTCTGAAATGAAAGAGTACTTCACTTGTTTGAGAAATGCTGGAAAGGGATGTAGTTGCAAATGTTGCAAAGGGTTCCAAGGGCCAGCTCATTTGTAAGCCATAATAAGTCTCTTGATCAAAATGAAAAGAAGAATTAATCAAAACCTTAATCAAGGTTATAGTGATGGACAATGGAACTGTGGTCCAATTAAAAGGAGACACTTTGCAAGTCCTAAATCAAAGCCCATTTTGACCTTTAGGATCTCTGCTTTTTATGGCACTTGCCTCTTGCTTCACATTAATATTAAGTCATCCCATGTTATTGATTCACAAGTCTGTGATACATCTTAAGATTACTTGGCTCACAGTGTCCTTCTCATTGCACTAATGTTTCCAGAGAATGTTGATATGCACAAAACCTTAAATTCTTCATGCCTTGTTACACACTCGTAGATGGTTCTCAACATTAGTCATTAGTTAATTTTCTACTGTCTAAGGATCTGTTTTTTTGTGTACCTTTATGTTGGATATTCCTGTAGTACAATATCAGTGGCAACAAAGGAGTCAACACATTAGAATTAATTTATTCTAAACCCACTATATTCTTCTTTAGTAGACAAAAGCAATAGCAAAACGGATTTGTATTTCATGGTTATGTTATTTGATTGCCATAAATATCTGATAGGACACTAAAAATAAGGAGAATTGTTCAAGTTTATATATTTTATAAGTGGTTGCATTAGTTATATGTTCAATTCCTTCCTGGTTCCAAAGTATTCAGTTGTTTTATGATAATGCTAAGGAAGGGTCTTCCTATTTAGAAGAAAGAAAATACAATTTTCAAATATTGTAATGGGTCATTTTCAACGAACAATTATCGTGCTGATTTCTATTATTTATTTTAAAGCATTAAAAGAAACTTAGCAAGATCTTTGAGAATAACAATATTTTTATTACTTAAAATCTGCAGTGAGAAACAAGAAGAAATAATTAGGTCTGTGGAAGCAGTTCTTGTCATACATCCTTCTCTTCATTTATTGCAGCACATCAAGATAATAATCACCACTACTAGAATACTTTTCAAAGACAAAAAAGTAAGACTTTATTAATCAAGAGATGAAAATAGATGAAGTTTATATGAAGGACTATTCTAATATATTAGTACAATTATGAATTAACTTTTCATAAATTTAATGCTCACTTCCCCCATTAAATGTACCATTACTCTAGCAAGGTGATTTAGCTTCTGTGCTCCACATTTTTACACTGATAAAAATGGATATTAAAAAGCCAAAATTGGGAAAGATGTTGTAATAAATTCTTCTTAATGGTATAATGCTTAGCCTGTCACTGCGACCCTTCAATAACAAATATATTACAATACATCAAACATTTTCACTAAACTTGCTATAGTTAAATAGAAAAAGATATTTCAGTTTACTTTGTAAGCAATTTTGAATTGAAAAATAAGTCTAAATGGGAAAAGCTTGAGTTTGTAATTTATAATGATTATTACATATTAATTAGGAAATTCTCTGTGTGAACTCTGTCATTGGAAAGGTAAATATTATAAAGCTAAGTCAGGAAAATATATGTCTAATAAATAATGTGAAAAAATAAGTTTACTTGACACTGTTTTGAAATGCTTTAAATATTTATTACTTTTCACTCCTAATTTTTGAAAAAATAATAGTTTATTTACAATGTTCTGGCATTTTCAGTTGTGTATCATGCTTAAAGGAATTTGATTTGTTTTAGTTGTCATCCTCCATTGTTACCATAAAATCTACAAATAAACAAGTATGACTTAACAGTAAATGGTTCAATATGAAAACTGCAGAATTTCTTAATGATTTTTTTCCAAAAAAACAATCTTTGGTAACTTTTGTTTACCCAATGAAAACCAAAAATTTTAGTTGTGTTCTATTGCAATAAACCCCATCATCTGAAAGAGTTATGGTTAAGAAAATATTTCCAATGTCGTGTTTGTCTTATTTTCTGGTGCTGTGCAGAGACAGCTCAACCTCTTGCAGAGAGCAGCAGCCAGCAGCAGTTTTAAAATGGATGCATATATAACAAATGAAACTATATTTTGTATAAGAAAGAGAAGAACTTTGGCTGTGCTTGGAACAAAGTATGTTTTTGAACATGATACAACCTAACAAAGAAAGAGTTTCTTTGAAAATAAATGCTTTTTTACTTTTGAAATATATATGATTACCTATAAAATGTTCTCACCTTAATCCTAATCTAAAAAGGAGATATGTTTTACCCACACAGAGCTAGACTTTTTCCTGAAATGAGAATTAGGTATTCCTTTAAAGTAATCCCCCACTTCCATAAAACAGCAGTCCAGGGAAACCTACAACATATTTCTGTGATATAACCTTGGTAAAGGAGAGAGAGGTTAACTCACAATATTACAAACTCTAAATGAAAGGCTAATATGTAGACTATCATCCACCAACTCATGAAAATATCATGCTACAATATTTCACATGCCATTTTAATGTTGAAAATTTTTGCTGAATTTTAATGATAGAACACAGAACCATTAGCATTTATTCTAATAATCATGGTTGTAAATGCAGGAGTAGATGCAAGAATTTACATGCTTGAGAGGGAGAGTTAAGGTGGCTTCTTTCTTTGGCTAGATAGCTGCACAACTTCCTTCACATTGGTAAATCACTCCTTCAAAAATGTGTTCTTAGAATAAAAGGGCCAACTTCAGAGATAAAAATGGCTTCTTTTTTTATTTGAGAAAGTGCCAATAGCTTCATTCTCTGTGCAGAATATACAAATGGTAATACTGTTTTGAAATCTTGAAAGAAAGACTTCATGAAAGAAACCAAATAATATGCCACACTCAAATAATAAATTAAATGTAGGAGTAATATTCTGAAATAGCAAATATATCTTGTTCAAAATCATTGCTAAAGTCATTGAAATTGATTTTCTGTCAGGATTTTTTAAATTTACATTTTTTTAACAAATATGTAATTAGTAAAAAAATAAAAATAAAAATAAAACAACCAAAATAAAGCTAGTTTTACACCAGCACTGTCCACTAGAAGTCACAAAAGCCAAAATGTGAGCCGATATGTAAATTTAAACTTTCTAATAGACACATGAAAACTGCAAAAAGAAACATTAAATTATTTCAATGTTTTCTCTTATCCAATATATTCAAAATATTGTAATTCAACATGTCATAAATACAAAATTTATTAATGAAATGTTTTACTTTTTTCCCATGCTGTCTTTAAAATCTGCTGTATATTTCACACTTACACACATCTGAGTTCAGACTAGCTACATTTCAAGTCCTCAATAGCTATATCTTGCTAATGGTTACTGTATTGGACCTTACAATTGTAGAGTCTGAATTAAAACCCTTTGTAATACAAGAACAATTCTCCAAATGATTAAAATAGAAGTCAATTTCAAAACACCTATGTGATGACTGTATGCAGCACTCTTCATAGTTACAGAGCATTATAAAGTATATAAGTAAATTTCACATATATTATTTCTGTACACACCAAAATAATCACTGGAGGAGGAGAACACCAATTTATTTCCAAATTCCAATGAGAATACTCACAAATAAAAAAATATTACATCCCAAAATGTTGAAGTGATGGACCCACAGTCTCACAACTTGCAAGATAAAACTATCACCGCTTTGGATTTCATTTAACTGGCAATCAATCCAGTATTTCTGTCTTCTTTACCACACAAAGTAATACAACATATGTGTGATAGAAGGGGAAAACTTTTGTGGGGCTAGTTTTCCTTTGTTTGGGGATTTTTTTTTTTTTCATTTGCTTCCATGCTTAAAGTAATTACAAAGAGGAAGGGAAGAGACAAAAATTTAACTGGAGAAGAATGTGTGATGAAGTGGATGTCTACAAGAAATTGATCAAGTAAGGATGACTTTTGCTGTATGTACAATGAATTCCTGTCAATTGTATGACAACTTACTGAAGGAGACTGATGAAGAATAAAAACCTTTTCACAATGTAAAATATCACTATTGGGAAAACAGAGCTTCTCTGCAGTAGGACCAGAAAATATTTTCTTAATATTTGACAAGATTGTAATGAAAGTTCAGGTTCTTATAGAATTTCCTTGAATCCATTCTGAGTAGATATTGTTAATGAACCTATCATGCATACTTTCCTGATGTGTTTCATTAAAGAAGGAGAATAAATTCCATGCATATCAGTCGATTTTTAGACATGTGACTGCTTTGGTAGTCTTTGTATGCATTTTGTAGTAGGTCATTTATTCACTACCCAACTTTTTGCTATCAAATGCACTTGAAGTAATCAAAAGCATTAATGGAAACTCTAATGAAGTGGTAATGACCCTAAGGTTGAATGGACACATAAAGTTACAAATAAGCTTTAGGATCACCCTTTGCCTTATATTTAAAACAGTTGTTGTTCAGGAACTGAGTTAAGTGCTTATTCTTTTATCTGTATAGAAGCAGAGTAGGGGCCCTCAGGCTGCCTATTCTTCCATGTCAAAGATGTTAATAATGTGTCTGCCTACCAATGTGACAAAGAATATGTGTCTGCTGAGTTCTTTTCTTTGAAGTGAAGTGAAAGCTGAAAACTTTCATTTTGTCATTGAAAATCTTCTCCATACAACACTTCATCTTGCACCCTCTGTGAGGCACTACACTCTAGGCTATCTGGGAATAAGAAATTCATGGACTTGCCCCTGGTTAGTAGAGAGTAGAAATAAATGTACTGGCGGCAATGATTTTTATCTTGTGTTTATGCGATTGAAGTGATACATGGTTGAATAGTTCATAAAAATTGCATAATGTATGCATTTTTAAAAATTCAAAATCTGAAGCTGAGCTAAGTAAAAAACAATGCAAAATAAATATGAAAAGCTGCTTACCACTTTAGAGTAGTATACTTTTGAGACAGCAATATATTTCTGAAGGCAAGGCTCTAACGATGATTATAAGTAGTAAATTTCATTGAGCCATTTGCTTATCACTCTCTACCTGAAAATATTCCAACAGCCACTATAATTGAGCTTGAATACTCAAGTTTGTAAATGTATTTACCATCAATTTTGCTGTAAATAAATTTAAAAACATGTAGAAATACTTGCACTCCCATTAGGAACAGAATTATACAATCCAGTGTTCATCAGGCTAGGTGAAAACAATAATGGTCATACACAAACTTTTTTTTTCCAGAGGCTGAAAATAAAATATGTAATTGAAGCAATCGTTCAGACTGCAGCAGGGGTAATTTAGAAATGAAAATAATAGCCTCATTAATCGTCAATTTCCAGTTCCATGAAATTTGTGTTAAAGAGCTCTGCTCCCTTTGCTAGTTAGCAAGGACCCAAGCCATCAGTAGTAACCATTCTGCCTAATTTACACTCTTTGTGTCAAAAGCAGAAATGAAAAATAGGGAATGACAGAGGTGAATGAAGCTGTCCTTTCTTTAATTTTATTTAACTCACCATAGCCAGCTCTCAACATATGCTCCAGGGATAATTTGTTTTTTATATATTATGCACTAGCACCACCAAGTGGTAACAAAATTTACTTTTTATTGTCGAGTGATCACAAGACAAAAGCAAAAGTGAACTGGGATAATATAAAGACTAATTAAGAACCTAAAATGTTTCCAAAAAAGTTATCTTAGAATCAGCAAACTTTACCAAGGAGCCCCTGAAAATAGTATATTTAGGAAATGAAAAAGCCAGAGATAATTTAATGACTAGATTAGTTTAG
>PVKH010034223.1:0-11903 GCA_004027955.1 Chaetophractus vellerosus
AGTGCTGTTGTACCTGCTAAAACTAGCCCTGAAAGAAGAGCTGCTCTTCCTCTGACAGAATGAGAATTAATGAGATCTTCCCAGTTTCCCTGGAGACCCACAGATTATCAGAACAGCTCCAGTGCCCTCATCACTGTGGGCAGGTGCTGATATCCTACATTATTAATCTGGAAATGAAAAATTTTAACTGTTTTCTCCTACTTTGTCTAAATCTTTTCTCTTTTCTTCTTCACTAAGTCTGGAGAGGACAAGAGACAGCATCACAACTTGCTTTTGTTTGTCCATATTTGTGAGTCTGAGTTCTAAGGGTCAACTCTTTAAGAGGAAGAGGGACCTGCTCCTGGTCTCATTCTTGAACTGTGATTTAACACAAATCAAAGATGAATTTTTCCTCTACTATTGGTTATGGGATACACCCATCTATATGCTCCTATATTTCCTTGACTCTCCATGTGAACTATAGATTGTATTTACAAGATGGCCAGCTTGGTTTGGGACTTCAGTCTTTCACCAATGAACAAAATAAAATTAATTGGCAATATGGTTTTGTAGTTTTGAGTGCAGGATTTGGAGTCATACTACCTACATTTTAATCCTCACTCTTCCACCTCCCAGTTCTGTGACCCTGGATATTTACTCAATCTAGCCTGTGGTTTCTCTATATATAAAATGGAGATATAATATACATTATATATTTTTTAAAGATTTATTTAATTTCTTTATTTATCCCCCACTCCTTGCCACTTGTGTTCACTGTGTCCATTTGCTGTGTGTTTTCCTGTGTCTGCTTGTCTTCCCTTTGTTGCATCATCTTGCTGTGCTAGGTCTCTGCACCACGCAGGCTGTCAGCTCTCCGCGCCACGTGGGCCAGCTTGCCTTCACCAGGAGGCCCCAGGAATAGAACCTGGGGCCTCCCATATGGCAGACAGGAGCCCAATCACTTGAGCCACATCCACTTCCCACATTACACATTATTATAAATGTATTTAGAGTACCTAACACAGTACCTGGCATATATAAGTGCTTAATAAATGCAAGCTCTAATAAATACATGTACTCAGAAAGTTAAAGGCACCAAACCAAGATTAATCACCCCATATCTAGGGTCACTGTCAATAAAATAAAGACCTTGCATAGAGAAACACCATCTTCTTTTAGCTGTTCCTGACTGAAATAGTGTGAGAAAACCCTGGAGAGAGGAAAAAACTGGGAGTTGTGTCTGGAAAAGCAAGTTAAACCCTTACACAGTGCCTATCACTGAATATTTACTCCTTTTATGAAAACCTACAAGAACAGAAAAAACAGCACTAAATTGGATTGACCTGAAATGAGTGCTTTAAGCTAAAATGAATTGTGCACTATTCTGATTGCTTTACATATATTAACACAACCAAGATTCATTTAAAGAACATAATAAACAACAACAATCTTAAAGATATGGAGCTGAGATACAAACCCAGGAAGTCAGGTAATTGAGCCCAAACATCTAACCCCTGTTTTGTGTGGCTTCTTGTCCCAGTATTTTGCCAGATAGCTCTTAGTAACTTGGAAGCACCCAAGCTTCATTTGTCAATGTGGGTCTATTCATCCAATAAAATGAATACCAGGCTCACTAATGCAAATTCAGAAGACACAAATGACCCAGCTACACCAAACATGTCCACTGGGGGCCCTGGAGGCGACTGACAGCATCTACTAGTGTGCAGCAAGGCATGAGAAGACCTCAAGCACAAAGCAACAGTCACAGAATCTATGATCTGCCTGGAAGTAGCACAGGGTCCCTTTCTCCCCTGCTCAAATTTTATCAGCTGGCAGAAGCTGAATTCATTTTCTCCAAAGAAGAAGAGCTATTGAATTCCAACTCTTATGTCTCTTATATGGAAATGACCAAGGAACTCTGCTTTCTTTGAAAAGTTTCCAGTTGCAATATCTGGAGTCTCTTCTGTTTGAATTACTGAATAACATATGTTCGACCTATCTTTTTCTCAAAACTAAGCCCTGTTTGCCAGCTTCCATTTGTGCACAAAATATACCAGTCCTTGTGGGCATGCCGCCAGGCCCTGCGTGCAGGCATGCCGCCAGGGCCTGCCGAGCCATGCAGCAAGATGATGATGTAACAGGAGAGAAACACAGAGGAGAGCCAAGACGAGATGCTCCAAAAACCAGGAACCGAGGTGGCGCAGGTGGCAGAACGCCTCTCTCCCACATCAGAGGTCCCCAGGATCAAATCCCAGTAAAGACTGGAGGAGAAGGATGAGAAGAGAGGGCAGGAAACAGACACAGAGAACTGCCCAGTGAATGGACACA
Organism: Chaetophractus vellerosus; assembly: GCA_004027955.1. Taxonomy (NCBI): domain Eukaryota; kingdom Metazoa; phylum Chordata; class Mammalia; order Cingulata; family Chlamyphoridae; genus Chaetophractus; species Chaetophractus vellerosus. The sequence goes on from PVKH010034223.1 coordinate 2,308, forward strand.
CACACACACACACACACACACACACACACACACAATGGCAAAGGGGGGTGGGGGCCAAGTGTTAAAATGAATAAAGTACATAAATAAATAAACAAATCTTTATATATATATATATACCAGTCCTCCAGTTTCAGCTGGAATGAAAGGTAGGTAGATGGGGACAGCTCTTCATTAAACAAAGACATTTTAATTTCCCCTTAAGTGTGCAACCTGTGCTACCTACCGTGTTGGTTACATCAAATTCTCATGTGAATTTCCAAAAGATGGAAGAAGCCACGTGTCCATCAACCAATGAATGGATAAACAAAATGTGGCAGTTGCATACATTGGAATATTATTCAGCTATAAAAAGGAATGAAGTTCTGACACATGAGACAACATGGATGAACCATGAAGACATCATGTTGAGTGAAATTAACCAAACACAAAAGGATGAATATTATCTTATCTCATTGATATGAAATAATTAGAAGGAGAAAATTCAGAGTCAGAAACTAGAATATATGTTATCTGGGGCCAGGGTCAGGATAGGGAATGGGGAGTTAGTGCTTATATTGCACAGGGTATCTACTTGGGATGATGGAAAAGTTTAGGCAATGAAAGGTGGTGATGGGAGCCACAACATTGTGAAAGTAATTAACAGCACTAAATTATATATTTGAAGTGGTCAAAAGGAGAAATTTTAGATTGTGTATTTGTAACTAGAATAAAAATTAAAAAGAAAACCCATAGGCCTATACAACACAGTGAACCCTAATATAAGCCATGGACTACAATTAATAGTACAATTATAATAATATTCTTTCAGCAATTGTAACAGATGTTACATACAAATGCAAGGTATTAATAATGGGGGAGAAGGAGTATACAGGAACTCTGCATTTTCTGCATGATTTTTCCGTAAACCAACAACTTTAATTTAAAAAATTCTCGTGATAAAAAATAATCTTATTCAAAAGATAAATAATACATTATTAGCTAAAAAGGTTGCAGATGAATTCATATATTAAATTTTTGATCGAGAGAGCAGGCTGTGACATCAAATCCTGGTTCAACCACTTACCAATAACATGACTTTGGGTGAGATTCAACTATTAAGTTCCAGTTTCCCCATCTGTAATACAGAGTACTGATGATAAAAATTATTCTTAATACAAAAGGTTCAACTGAGGATTAAACAAGATCCTTCATGTACAGTGCTTAACACAGTCTGACACATACAAGCACTCAATATATATTAGCTATTACGATTACTCATCTGAGAAAAATTATAAAAAATATTCCTGCTTTATCTCTTTTTTAATTATGTCTACTATAGGTGCTTTCAGCAGCTGAATTTACATCTCCCCTATTCAGATGTTTCTTCTGTTGAAAATGTGCTCGAATTCCAGTTATAGCTTTACTCATAACTGAAGACTGAAGGTGTGGTTTGTCTTTGGGTTATGTACAGTAACTGATAAAGCAGGAAACTTGGAGCTATAATAATATGAATTAAATTTTCTGATTATCTGGGAAAAACGTTTTCTGTTTCTACCCACATAACTGAAAAATTTTCTAAAATATATCAGTTCATTTTTATTTCCTAGGTTCCAGAACTGAAGATGGCTAGAAAGAACACAGGCTTTCGAGTCACACAGATGTGGATTTAAATCCTGTGCCCACTACTTAACAGTATATGACTTCAGATACACAGCCCCTCTGATCCTTGGTCTCCTTACCTACAAAAAGGGGATAAAAACAATTACCCATTTTTTAAATTGAATCCTTAGAAGATATTTAGTATTCTGTAACACCTATTTTCAAACATCAGCTCTTACAACAAAACACTGAGAAATAAACTTAGAATGTATTAGAAATTATGCCCATGCCAGAAAACCATGCATTTAAAAATGGTTGTTGTTGTTGCATGAATGTTTCATGGTAATTCAGAGAAGCCAGAGGTTTTAAAAATGAGAATGATGAAGAAAAGATATACCATTTTCAGATCACAGTCAAGTCTTTCTAATAATGGGATGAGATAACCAGGTCCCAGGGCTGCCAGCATCTCCCCAACAAGCTCTCCATGATCATGGTGATCACAAGAAGGGTGTTTTCTTCAGAGCCACTGGGTGTTGGAGTCAGCTTTCATCCACTGTTTGAAGTTTTAAGGAGCTTCTCTTCTTTTTGCCTTCTCTCTGATCTCCTTGGCCTGTATTGTTCATAATTGAGCTGTATATCATCTTTCTCTTTTCCATTCACTGCCTTTAACTGCTTCTGTATTTGGGCTTCTGAAAGCCAGCTTTCTTCCCTTTCTTTCTTGTAATCAGGAGTTTCATTCATAGTAGCTTGTTTTATTCAAACAGACCTTATTATGGAACTTTGTTAGTAATCTCAATTCTTTAACTGAAAGAATTCAGTTCATCAAAGACCTCCAGTTTCAAGGGAGTGTGTCTGAGTTCCAGCCCCATTAGCAAGTGGAGAGGAATAAGGACTGAGCATTTAAAGGATAGGGGAGCAGAATCGCCTTCCAAGACTGGAGGAGATGAGCTCATTCAGGGCATAATGTGTGGCCTCATTCTCCCTCTGCCATCCAGGCCCAAAGAGCGAGCCTTGGAAAATATTGATGTAAAGCATATGAATTGAAAGATTGATCTATAATAACTATATCACTTAGGTCCCAAGCAATTGTGGCAGCAGAAAAGCCCTGAATGAACATGACACTGGAAGAACCATCCTCCTTAGAAATATAAGCAAGCTGGGGCACTGAGGTGAATGTCCTGGGTATTTTTTCAGACAATCTGGACAACTTGGAAACCCTTGGGACAACCCAGGTCTCTTCTCTTACTAGCCTGGTAGTATAGCTGAAAACAGAGAGACCAGGGGCCAGGTCTTCTCCAGGGGCTTGCAGCCAGGCAAACAAATAGGAGACTGATTAATGGAGTTTTAGGACTTTTGGTGAGAGGAACCCTGAGGAAACCCTAAACCTTTTCCTAATCTGGGCAGTTAGGAGCTACAAGCTATTGTCATTTGAATACTATGGGCAAAATGAATTTATTTTGTACCCTCAAAATACTTAGACTGTTTTCCATACTTATTTTGTTAATTCAGAAACTGAATCACATAAAGGATATTTTTTGAGCAACCAGTAAGTTCGTTGTGCTGAGTTTTCATTAACCCATCTGCTCATTAAAGAATCTACAATTTGCCCATAATTGTACTAGGTGCTACAAACACAAATCCTCAAAGAACAGGAAGACCAGTCAATAAATAGTTATAATTAGAAGTAAAAAGTATACAAGACACAACTGGACTATGAAAGAGGAACTGTTGAACTCTACCTGGGGAGGTCAGGAAAAGCTTCCAAGAGCTGAGATTTGAAGAAAGAGAATAAGAATTAGCCAGGCTGAAAGGTGGGGGAGGCAGGAGAACAGCATAGACAAAGGCATGGAAGTGTTAGAGCAGCATGAGCTTGTTCTCTTGTACAGATGAGGAGGAGAGGGAAAAGACTGGGGGGTGGGGCGGGTCACTGCTTTTCCTACATATCTTCTCCAAAAGTGGTGCCATTTCAACCATTTTTAAAGGAATTATATGTGCATTAGTCAGGGTTCTCCAGGGAAACAGAACTGACAGGAGATATATACATTATGCACATATATGGGATTTATTCTAGAAATTGGCTCAAGTATCTGTGGGGATGGGCAAGTCCAAATTCTGCAGAGCAGGCTGCAAGCCGGAAACTCCAATGAAGGTGTTGGATGAATTCCCCAGGAAAAGCTAGCTAGCTGAAGTAGAGACAGCAATTCTTCCTTCCAATTGCTGCAATCATCAGTTCTCCTTTAAGGCCTTTAACTGATTGGATTAGACTTTTCTAATTGTTGAAGGCACTCTCTTTAGTTGATGGTAGATGTAATCAATAAATGCAGTCAACCTACTGATGATTTAAATCCATAATCTAGCCAAATTAACATATGAACTTAACTATCACAATGTACGTGTGACATGATTGTTGTTAAAACTATAACGAAAGATTCAGGGAAGCCAAGTGAGAACAAAGATAAGTCAATTCAATATACAACAGAAACTTCAGTGGTCAGATCTTGAGACCAAACTGCAAAGAGTCACATGATAATTCTCCCTAATGCCTTTCCTTCACTATACCCAGGGTCCTTACCCACTCCCTGCCCCCCCCCATCAGTTTTAATATCTGGTTCTGGTTCTGGTACAGGGCTATTGTTGATGATTTCTTACTGATGACAGCGGAATGCATAGAGAACCATCCTGTTAATTGAGTGTTCCAAGGATTTTTAATTCATTCAAAGAAGTTACTGTTTCATTGTTCTACAACTTACGGTCAAAACATACATACATATAAGACTAAATGCATCTTTGCAAAGAATGAGTAATCTATACAATTCAGGATACCTGGAAACGTATTGTCTTCCAAGGTATAGTGAAGAGAGCACTAGGACAGGAACCTTTCAGGACAGAGCTCTGGGTGCGCCAACAACAGTAGGGTATTAAACTAGACCATTACCTTTTACAAACTTCAGTGTCCTCACTTATAAATAATCTAGAATTTGGGAACTGGCTCTGACATTTCTTCAAGTGAGGACCATAAGGCCAAAAGAAATGTCTTAATTTTAGAGGGTTATGTTTTATTTTGCAGGTACTTTGATTTCCAAAATGAAATATTCAGCAACCTAGACATATAAATAGGATAGAATCTGGTTTAGAAAACATCGGAAAGCAAAAGGATAACATACCCTCAAATGTAAAAAGAAACTGTAAAATAGTTTAAAGAATTTCAGCACAAAGATTCTAAGTAAGAATGAATATTTTAGTGGCAAGAATATGAACAAACAAGCTTTTCCTATTCCTTATAAATTAGTAAAGGGACATTTCCCAACCTTTTTTCCATGCTCTATGAAAAATATAATGTATAAGATGCTAGCCTTATTGCAACATTGATTTTAGTAATGATGAAAGAGCCAAGAAAAATTAATTAATTAAAAGACATCTTGAGTTATCACATGCCAGCACTTTTAGTCAATGCCATTTATTCAATGAAAGATATAGAAAAACAAAAATGCTTACCATCTCTTTACCCTATTGAGGACGGGTCTATAAACAAACACGGATAAAATCAATCCTCTTGGTTCAATGCTATTTTTGCTGTGACAAAATTAATATTAAATGATTAAAATGCCAGTACACACTGTTCAATTTTTGCCATACAAAGAGTACAAATGGTAGTTAAAATGGGCAAACACCAGATTGACTTTTTTTTCTCTGAAAAGCTACATGTGATTTTTTTTTTACAACTTTATTGAGGTATAATCCATAAACAATAAAATTCACCCATTTTCTGAGTACAGTTTGATGACTTTTGACAAATGCATGCACACGTATTCAGGAATACAATCAGCGGAATATTTCCATTGCCCCAAACTGTCCTTCCGTGCACTTTCTCAATCAATACCCACCCTCACTCCCAGCCACAGGCAACCAGTGATCTGTAACTGTCACTATGCCTTTTTCAGAACTATATAAAAATGGAATCATGCCATAAGCAGGGTTTTTTTTATCTCACTTATTTCTTTTAGTATGCTGTTTTTAAGATCAAATATGTGTTGCCTGAATCTTTATTTTTTACTCCTGTTTGTGGCTAAGCAATATCCCATTGAATGCATATCCCACAATTTCTTGATCCACTCACCAGTTGATAGACATTCAGTTCCTACCAGTTAGGGGCTATTATAATACTTCTATAAACATTCATGCACAAGTCTATGTGTAGGCATATGTTTTCATTTCTATTGGGTAGATACGTAGAAGAGGAATGGCTAAATGGTATGGGAAATATAAATTTAACTTTTTAAGACACTGCCAATTTCTCCAAATGGCTGTACCATTTTGCATTACTTAACTAACTTATTTAAGCATGTTTTAATTGTATAGATCCACCTAAGTTTGCCATAAACAAAATTCTGTATTTGCAGTTTTTTCCTGCATTCTGTAATTTTTCTGAGATTCTGCTTCTCAGACACATACACACACACATACCAGAGTCATACCCTTGATCATCTCTGCCCTTGATTTGGAGTTTTAAAACCAGGCTTAGCAGTAGAGAAACCAACAATTTATTGGATTTAGCCTACGAGTATAACTATTTTAATTTATGTGATTAGCATCCTTTTCAAACAGAGAACATGAAATCTCCTTCTGGGCAAACAAACCAAGCACCAAGAATCTGCATGAAACTGGAAGATGACCTGAAGCAGTTTGGTCTGAAATGACCCTTAAAATAATGCTAGAGAGAGAGCTATCCTTTCAAGGGAAGAAGAAGCAAAACCAGCAAAAGAATTCTCCCATGGGCAAAAATAAATACACATTTCACCACTCTAGAAAATGCCTTTATCATTGATTGTTGGCCCCAAATATACCTTGTTTGTAGGCTTATTATATTGATACTGTCCCTCCAAAGCATTAACCAAAGAATGTATTCCTTATGTTTTAAGAAAACCTTGTTGCCATAAATAGTAATAATAAACAACAGGGTTCAACCAAGGTCATGTGATTATTTTCCCTTATAATAAGGCTTGTCTTCGGAAAAAAAGGTAAACTAGGGCAATACAAGTCAAACATCTAAAAGTTCACAAAAGCTTTTCTAAAATTTTTATATCCTTTTAATCAGTCTACAAGGTTGATTTGCTACCCCTACAAATAAAGAACTGGATGGGGATAATAAGCAGAGAAGGGGGGAAACGTTTTTAAAAGAATTATGAAAACGGATACTGTCTCATTCCTTTATTTTATCCTCGGCCTGATCTTTACCCCAGTTCTGTGAAAAATAATTGCTTTGTAGCGCTTAAAAAAAAATAGCACACTTCCCTAAGTCAACAATAATATGTATTTGTAAAATTACATTTGCTAATAAGATTTATGCTTACCCCAATTTTTCAGTCTTTATCCAGGGTCAAGGAGATGCTTAACTTTTCTTCTTTCCCATCTTTTAAAAAGCAGTGTAAGTTATTTCTACAAAAACAACATTGGATTTGCCCACAATAAGTGAACAACTTTGAAAGATATCCTTGGTGAGTGTTTTAAGGATAGTAGCTAATTGCCCCATTTCACCTGCTTTAGGCCATCTGCCTTTTGTCAAAAGAGATGACACAAGTTGCATTAGTTTCAGGGCACAGACGACCTTAGAAATATTCATCAAATCCTCAGAGGTATGATGATCAAATACAACTCTTAAGAATTAATGTGCTTTGCATTTCTGTCTATGAGTGGGACGGGTTAGACGTGACCAGGACTATCCATAAAACCCTTATGTCCAATATGAGGTATCTGCAGAATTTGTGGTTGTTAGGCTAATGTGTCAACTCAGTCAGATAATGGTGCCCAGTTGTTTGGTCAAGCAAGCACTGGGCTAACTGAAATACAAAAGCATTTCATGGACTTTAATCATCAGTGAGTTGATTGCATAGATGACTGCTTACATCTTTAATCAATTAAGGAAAACTGCTGTCAGCAATGAGTGAGGTCTCATCCAATCAATTGAAGGCCTTAAAGGGGGAAGTGATTCAGCATTCAGAGAGATAATTCCCATCTCTACTTCAGACAGACAGCATTTCCTGGGAACTCATCAAGGACCTTCATCAGAGCCCCTGGTTTCCAGCCTGCCCTGCGAAATCTGGACTTGTGTATTCCCACGGTTGCAAGAGACAATTTTATAAAATCTCATACTAGTTACTGATACCCCCTCTCGGTTCTGTTTCCCTAGAGAACACTGACTAATACAGAATTCAATTACAATTTTCTGAGATTTCACAGACATTATCAACAAATAATCCCTGTTTTTCAATTTCAAATCATACTGTACATTTTACACCTGAAAATTCTCCTTAAGTCAAATAATATTCAACATAGAATAGAGTTTAGAAAATGAGCCTTTTGCTCCTCTCTCAGCTATCTTTTCTCAGAACATATTGTGTGTTGCTGCTGTGGTCTTATAATTACTTCATGACCTCACCAGACCCACAGCCCCAGCTGCAGATAATTGAACTAATTTGGACACTTGACTAAAGAAAATCAATCCATTGACTGAGCACTAACTATATGATGGTCTCTCTGGAGAATATGAACAAATAGGCAAAATGGATATTGCCAAGTGATATTTGCATCACACAGCAAAAGCTCATGCAGAGGCAGGGCCAGAGTTAGGGCAATGGCAAGTGGGAGCCGCTCAAACACTGAGATTTTGGGAGACTGGAAAATGTGAGTAAACAGAAGAAATTCATCTACAGAATGTAGGAAAAAAAGACAAGTAGAGAGATGAGGAAATGTGAGATCAAACAGAGAAAGAAAAGAAACAAGAGAGAAGATAGAATTTTTCTAATCCTGACTTTGCAATTATACCTTCCATTGTACATGAACCTTGGCTATACTTTATTTCAGACTATAAAGGACTTTAGCATTATTCAGAAAACCTTTATGATATGGATATGTTAATCAAACAATACTGTTAAGGATTAATAATATTGAGGGAAGAAGGCAGAGTAGGAGGCTCCAGGAATCAGTCAATCCACTAAAACAGCTATTGAACTGACAGGAATTGTCTGAATCAACTATGAAATTCCAGAGTCTAGTGGAACACAGTGCAGCATCCAAGAAGGAGTGGGAGGAAGTGGCTGGTAAATTGTGACAAAAACTGATGAGGTGCACCCTTCCTGAAGTGGCTACCATCACTCTTCTACCAGCCTTATGGCAGGCAGCAGTGGAGACTGGAATTCAGGCTTCAAGAGAAACTTGCTGATACCAGGGCCAGACATAAAGACATAGTTCTCCAAACTTTGAGTGTGTGTGGTCTGATCACAGATCTTTATTTTTGATCAACTACTTCAGATAGCTGGGGTCTGGCTCTGAGGGTGGCCATTATTCCAACACCTCTTGAGAAAGGCAGCAGAGGAAGGTTAAAGAGACAGTCACCTTTCTCAAAACTTCAGAAACAGTTTAAGGGCTGCATTAACAGAGAAAATGCTGAGTCAAAAAAACATAGCTTCAAAAGCCATAAAGGAAACTGCTGGTGTCATTGCTGGTCCCTCTTCCACACCTTCACAAACATATGATGGAGTCAACTTGCACTCCCATTGTGGGTCCCTAGCCCTGTTCCACAGGGAGCACAGTGGCCACTGGGCACATAGAAGGATGCAAGTATGTCAGTGCCAATCTATAGGGTGGAAGTCTGAGAGACTGAACCAGAGAACTTGGCTCTTGCTCACCCATCCAGAGTTTGTCCTGAGGGCAGAAAAGCACATTGCAGGCAGCTGGGAGAGCATGAAAAATTGAAGCAGCCTGGGGCAAAGGACAGCCTGCATTAAGTCACTCTATTTTTTTTTTAAGATTTATTTATTTTATTACATATCTCCCCTTCCCCCCGCTGCGGCGACGCGCCAAGAGTGGTCACTGCGCAGGCGCGGCTTTCCCCGCTTGTGGGCGGTCTCTGCGACCGTTCACGGCCGGCGCTTGCTTCAGTTCGCGGGTGGCTGGCTACGATCCATCCGCGGGCGACCTGCCCTGCCCGTGGTGGCTCTTGCCTTGTCCGTGGCAGCTTC
>PVKH010034224.1:0-11898 GCA_004027955.1 Chaetophractus vellerosus
ATTTTATAAATGATAAGGGGAAGGTTTGGGAAGAATTGTGAGATGCTTGATATAAATGGCCTATATTGCTTTGAAGAGACTGTTGGTAGAAATACGATGCTAAAGGTACTTCCAAAGAGGTCTTTGACAGAAATGATGAATGCATCACTGCAAACTGGAAGAAAAGTGACCCTTGTTTCAAAGTTGCAGAGAACTTGGCAAAAATCGTGTTTGGAAAATTCTGAGTTCCCAGAAAACGAGTCCCCAGAGAATAGTTCCTCTTGTGAGGACTTACCTGAACATGCAAGTAAGGATTGGAAATGCAGATATCCAGAAAGGATTTGTGGACAGTACTATTGTCTGATGGCTGGGACCCCTGTGTGCTGTATATGAAACCGACAAGTTTTTTTGTGAGATCTGTATGAACGGAACCACTGCCAATCTGGACTAAAAGGGAGCAATAAAGCGACAGATTGAAGCCAAAATGACTTCAAAGGTGAAACCATGGAAGCTAAGATCTGGACTAAAGACATTTTCTCAGACCAAGAGAACGAGCCCACCCATGTGTGGAAAGGGTGATTAAGCCCCGGCAGTTGAAGAGGGCAGGTCTTCTACCCATTATTCAGGAAGAGTGCTGCCGCGCCAGGCTTCAGAGATGGTGAAGCATATTCCCCAGGGATTGGGGAGAGTCTAGCCACCACACTACTGTTCTGAGGGGGTTGAGTCTAGGCCCCAGAGATTGGAGAGTGTCTGGCCAGTCACCCCAATGTTCTCAGAGGGTGGAGCCTAGAGTTTAAGTTCAACTACCACCCAGATGCTTGATGAGGGTGGAACGAAGAACATGGCCACTAAGCAAGCCCGGGAAAAGGGTGGGGCTGCCACTTCATCAGGCCCCAAGGACAAGAAATCACGGTTCCATAGATGACTCTCAATCTTGAAACCTAGAGGAATATGCGCTGTAGGATTTTGGAACAGTTTTGGGCCCATGACCCCTGTTTTTCTTCCAATTTCTCCCTATGGCAGTGAGAATATTTATCCTGTGACTGCCCTCCTTTGTATATTAGAAACAGCCTGTTTTCAGTTTCACAAGTCCCCAGCCTGAGGGAAATTTTTCCCCAGGACAGACTACACCTATAACTGATTTTGATGAGACTTTGTACTTAATACTGTTATTGGAATGATTTAAGGCTTTTGAAATATTGTGATGGAGTGTGTGACAGTTTGAATTTAGTGATTCGCCCCTGCCAAATATGATGTTTTTGAACTAATCCATTACTGTTGGTGTGAAATTTTTTGATTGCATTAGATTCAGTTAAGGAACCTTGATTAGATTATTTGACTAGATAACTTTTGATTGGATTTAGTCAGTGAGGCCTGACTCAGGTTAGGTCTCCACCCTGTCACTGGAGCCTTATATAAATGGAGACACAGAGAGAAACACACAGAGAAAGGAAGCTGTGACTTTGATCTTACCATGTGAGAAAGAGGCCTTCAGGAAGACAGAGAAGCACTGAGAGGCTGAGAGACATCCCAGAGTCTGGAATCAGCAGATTACAGAGGCACTGAAAGAGGCCTCTGAGGGACTGGGTCTACGGAGCAGCTCAAGGCTAAAGAGAGGAGTCATATGCCTGATCACTCACAGCTGGACTCTAGGAGATGGTGAGCCCAGAAGGGAAGGCAGGGACCTCAGCAGAGACTGGCAGACCTGACATATTGCCTTGCCAAGTGGCAGGATGTCAGGATCACCAGTAGCTGACTTTGGTGAGGAAGTATCTCTGATTGTGCCTTAATTTGGACATTTTCACAGACTAGAAACTGTAAGTTTTCACCCCTAATAAATTTCCCTTTATAAAAGTTAACACATTTCTGGTATTGTGCATTGGCACCCTTTGGCAAACTAAGACAGAATGAATGTATTTTGCCTATAGAAAGAGCATTTATTTTGGGGGTCCAAAGGGTAGAGTGTGACAGTTTGATGCTGGATGGACCTGAGAAAGTCATGTCCTTAGAGCTAATCCATTCCTGTTGGTTTGAACCTATTGTAGGTGGGACCTTTCGATTAGGTCATTTCAGGCCATTTGGTTAGATTACTTCAGTAAGGCATGCCCTAGGGTGGGTCTTAATCCTCTCACTGGAATCTTTATAAGTGGGATGAATACAGAGAGAGACACAGAGAAAAAGCCATAGGAGCAGAAATAGAAAGCCAGGAGAGCAAGGAGACGAATCAATGGAATTCAGAAGAGAGGAAGCCAGAAGCTGATGCACTGAAACCCAGAAGAGAAAGGAGAGACCAGCAGATTCCTCCCCATGCTGGTCTCAGGAAGAAAGCATTATCTGATATTGTCTTGATTTGGACACTTTCACAGCCTCAGAACTTTAAGCTTGCAACCTAATAAATCCCCATTGTAAAAGCCAGCCCATTTCTGGTATATTGCTTTTAGCAGCTTTCAGTAAACTAAAGCAGTTATCTTACATGGCAAAATTAACTTTGCAGATATGATTAAAATTACAGACCTTGAGATGGGGAGATTATTCTGTATTATACAGCTGGGTCCAATCTAGTCACATACACCCTTAAAAGCAGAGAACCTTTCATGGCTGTTGGTAGAAAGATGTGAAAGAAGGAGTAGAGATTTGAAGCATGAGACAGACTTGATCTGCCACTGCTAGCTTTGAAGATGGAGGAACAGGCCACAAGTCAAAGAATGTGGATGGTCACATGGGCCATCAGTTGGGAGCCAGCTAGAAAATGGACATCTCAGTCCTACAACTGAAAGGAGCTGAATTCTGTGAACAACGTGGATGAGAAAGAAAATGGATCCTACTCTTGACCCTCTAGAAAAGAACACAACTCTGCCAACACTTTAATTTTTGCCTGGTGTGTCTATGTCATACTTCTGAGCTACTGAAATGTAAAATAATAAATATGGCTGTTTAAACTGCTCAAGTTGTGGTAATTTGTGATGGCAGCTATAGAAAATGAATACACTGGATTTCCCTAGCCTTAATCTTCTCATCTGCAAAACAGGAATACTATCTTCCTCTCCTTCTGAGGACAAAATGAGAAACTACAAGGGATAATGCCTGGAAAACTTTCAAATTCTGTGCAAACAATAGATTTAGGATTAGATTTAGCACCAGTTGATATGGTACTCTCGGGATGGTCTTTTAGAGATAAATAGCCAATCCAGCTGGTTGTTGTCAATGCTTGAAAATGCAATAAAGTAAAGAAAATTATAATTATTTCAAACTTTATTTTGGTACATTAACATTTAACAATACCTTGGCCTAATGAGGTCACAAGAGTAAAGTAAACTTTAGTGGAAATTAAGTACAAGTCACAACAGGAATGGGAGACAGAAGGACAAAACCATTGTTATTTTAATACAAACTCTTGGCCTGACAGAATGAAAAGTTAATTAACATGTGATACCCAAAAAACAAATAGCAGATTCCATTTTAGTTTGAATTTTATTTGATTATACTGACTCTCAAGCCCAAAAAATTACTTGGTTTTATCAATCCCTTGGACCTGATTTCTTGATCAGAGGAGCAATGCAGTTTAGCTGCTTATTTCTTGCACGTTGTCAATTATGTTGGATCATTTATTTTGTAAGGGACCATAGAGCTTACTTAGGTAATTGGCAGGGCTAACTATTTGCTTTAGGGAATAATCACTTCCAAAGAAAGCTTTTAAAATTTAGGCCAGCTTGATCTGTTTTAAAACACACACATACACATAACTGTTTCTGGGGCAATCAGAACAAAGCAGTTGAGGATCATAGTTAGGGAATATATTTATTGCAAGGAAGCTATGGTATTCAAGCTAGGTCCAGTGAAGGCAGTTAATTTTAAGGACTCAATAGGCAAACTTGGAGTATTAAAACAGAAATAAAGATGGCTTGTGAAAGCAGGAATTGGGAAGCCAGGCACCAAGGCTTCTTCATCCACCTTTTATGGAGATTTTGGTCTTTTGTTTCTGCTTGTCTCTCTTTGCTTCACCCTACTTTTACTCATGACAGACCACTTTTCTCTGCTTAGTTGTCAACATGCATATAGCTAAAAATTACTATCTCAGACCTCCCTCTATGTACATTGAATTCAGTCGCATATATCACTTTTTCCCCATACCTGTGTGTCTTAGGTTAAATTAAAGACAGAGAATGCGATTGATCACTGGCTGGTTGGAGAATTAGATACTATCAATTTGTTGCATACCCATGGTTAGATGAGCTGTGATGTTGAGGTCACACGGGACCAACTTCACTGTGGAGGTCTGCATCTTCAGTAGGCAGTTGTCAGAGGAGAAGGCTGTGAGGAGGCAGACACCTCAGGATAAGTCTCTTATTTAGTCAATTTCCTATTAGGTTTTTCACTTTATCTACTTAACTTTAAAGCATTAAATTTTTTCTTTTTATATAGAGCAAGTAACTGAACACAGTATCTTGTCTGCAACAAATATGCCATAAATATTGTTGAAAGTAACAAAATTCTTGTCCTTTGGTAGCATATAATCAGTCTTTCTAAGGTTATGCTCATTAAGGCAAGGAAAAACATGTGCTCATAGTTTGCATTTTACTAATGCTGTTTATTTGGTTTTCTTGTGAAAGGACTGATATATTGTGCATTGTCTTGGGCTATCTCAAAGACTATGTAGAAGTTATTCACTTCTTTCTGAGAACACATAATATCTTCTTCAAATATATGTTGATTTATAGCTAGTTACTTGGGGGTGGGGCTTACAATTTAGCAAAAAAATGTGAGTTCACTAAGTCTAAAAAGGTAATGCTGAGACAGATCTAAATTACCCATTACAGGTAAACTTTGTTCTACTGTACAAAGGAACATTAGATAGTAGTGTAAGCAGTGCAACTGGAAAATTTTAAGAGTCTGACAATATTCTGGAAATGATCACTAAGGCTAAGATCTAGAATTCTAATTAATTTGAAGTTTCTGGTTAAATTGATTACCAAAGGATTTGGTGATATAATTTTGAGCCTGGGTGTATTAAACAAGAACACAAAAGGCCTTGTCCAGGATCAAAGACTGACAAAAATGACAAACACCAACTTGTTTGAAGTTGCTTTCACTATGGTTGATTTCTGGACCAGTAAACAGGTTAAATGATAGCAAGGATAAAAATGAGTGAGTCAGTGCAGCTCTTCACCGCTTCATTAATTCTCCATGAAGATGACCCTGGCGTTTAGCACTTATAGTAGGCAGCAAGGACTGAGCAATCTATGAAGTCAGACAATAAAAGAAGCTTAGTATTGCTGCCCTTTTTAAAAAAAAACTTTTTGGCTGGGGAAGAGTCTAATATAAGTCTTTGCTTTATGTTACCATGGTTATATAATCCCATGTTCTATTTCTTACATGTTGCTAGGACTATGGTATACCTAAACCTACAATATTATACACATTTTTTTTAAATCATTTTCACTTCAGGAAATTGAAGTGAACAAATCCCAAAACACTTACTGTCAGGCTCTCCATTAGACCACACATTCTGGAGCCAGAGTGAATGAAATCAGATCTTGGTTCTGCAAAGCTGTTGGAGCTTTGGCAATTTACTAAACCTCTCTGGGTCTCAGCTTCTTCAATTTTAAAATTGAAATAATAGGGCTTCTTATTCCAATTATGACCAGAGTGGTTATCAGACAAACACTCCCACAATAAACAAATATAATACTGGAAAATTTTATCAAGCACCTGTTTTCAGGTATTGGACAAAAGACAGTGGTGATGGAAAATGCACGAAGTATTTCCCCTCAGCTTTCTTCTTGGGGCACTTTCCAAATTGTAGTAATAGTAAGTGTAGCCCAAACAGAAACCATCATTCTAGTTAGTCGGGGTAAAACAGTTGCTGAGGTGACTGGAATTTGTAGGGAATAATATTAGAGGGGAAGGGGCTATGCATACAAGACTCTCTATAAATATGCACAGGGATTTCCATAAATATTTGACTGAACACTCTCTATGTAAGCATGAGACCTGGAAAAACACAACTGTTGGGGGGCTGTTAGATGAACACAGATTCTGGGAGACAATGGGTTTGGACTTGGTGTAGGTACCTCATTGGACATCCTGGGCATTTAGTCGATATCACAGAAAAGCAACACCTTAGGAATATGGATAACCTCATTCTAAAGGGAGGGCTACTAAAGATGCTTTAACAAAGCCAAGTCTTTACAGGTTCAATCTGATTCATCCTATATGCCAGAAAAAATCCCAACACTCTTTAAAGTAAGTCAAAAAATTCAGAGTTTCAACAATGTATCATTCAAAATGTTTTATGTATAATGAAAATTAGTAGATGTGAACAAGTAAGAATATGCAATCCACAACTAGGAGAATAACCATCCATAGAGATAGGTCCAGAGATATCACAGATGTTGGAGTTATCATGCAGGACTTTATAACCGCTATTAAAATATCTCTGTGGATTTAAAAGAAAAGCTGGCCATAATGAATGAATAGATAGGAAATCTCAGCAGGGAAGTGGAAACTCTAGAAGAAACCAAATGGAAATTATTGAAAATAAAACACATTATCAGAAATGAATATTTCCTGGATTTCCTTTCAATGTCATATATAGATATTACAGAAAAAACTATCATGAAATTTGAAGGAAAGTTAACAGAAACTATTCAAATTGAGTTACAAAGAAAAAAAAAAAAGAAACTCACACATCAGTGGAGAATTGTTAAGTGTATTTATATAAATGAAACTTGAGTTCCAGAAAGAGAGGAGAGAGAGATGAAGGCCAAACATTTTTTTTTAAAAATGACCAAAATTCTTCATATTTGATGAAAAATATCAGTGAAGACATCCCAGACACTTAACAAATCCTAAGCAGGATAAATACAAGGAAAATCACACATGGACACATTAAAGTCAAATTATTGAAAACCATAGATAAAGAGGAAATCTTAGAAGCCACAGAAAAAAGAAATATTACATATAGGAGAACAACAATAAGAGTTATCTCTGACTTCTTATCAGAAACTATGAAAGCCAGGAGGCAGTGGAACTATATCCCTAATATTTTGAAAACAAAACAAACATCAAACCCAAACCTATCATTGTAGAATAAGGATAAACAAATATATCAATGAAACAGAATAGAAAATCTAGAAATAGGGGCACAGTTAAATGACAGTTGATTTCTTTACAAAGTCATGACAGTTATTCAATGGGGAAGAGGGAAAAATTGCTAAGTGTTGCTAGAATAATTGAATATCTGTATGGAAAAATGAATTGACCTAGCACCATACATAAAAAAGAAAAATAATTTGAGATGAATTGTAAACCAAGATGTAAAATTTAAATCTATAAAATTTCTAGAATAAAACATAGGAAAATATGATCATAGTCTTGATGTAGGCAGAGTTTTCTTATACAGGACACTGAAAACATTTCCCCTAAAAGAAAAAAAATGATAAATTGGATCTCATCAAAATTAAAAGCTTCTACTCATTAAAACGGACCATTAAGATAATGTATAGCTGAGCTACACATTGGAAGAAAACATCCATATTACATTTCTCTAGCAAAGAACATATATCCAGAATATATAAAAAATCCTTGCCATTTATTAATAATAATACAAACAGCCCCAAATAAAAATGGACAAAGGACTTTAACAGGCAGTTCACAATGGAAGAATACAAATGATCAGAAAGAAAATGAAGACATGTTCAGCAACGCTATAAATCAGGCAAAAAAAAAAAAAAATGTGAGACCATTATAGACCTGGAAGAATGGCTAAAATTAAAAAAGGATGACAAAACCAAATGTTGGTGAAGATGTGGAGCATCCAGAACTATAATACATTGTTGCTGGGAATATTAAATGATAAAACTACATTGGGAAAATTTCTTCAGTTTCCCATAAAACAAAACATATACTTAATCTATGGCCCAACATTTCCAACCTTAGTCTAAGAGAAATGAAAACATGTCCACATAAAGATTTTTTCAAGAGGCAACTTCAAGGGTCTTCATACGAGAATATTGTTAGCAGCGTTTCATAATAGCCCCAAACTGGAAATATCCCAAATGTCCGTTGTTAGGAAAATGAAAAAATAAAGTATGGCATAGTCTTATAGTAGCTTATTATTGACACATGCTACAATATGGATGAATCTCAAAACCATTAATCTGAGTAAAAGAAACCAGACACAAAAGCATACTTACTCTATGATTCCATCTATATAAAGTTCTGGAACAGGGTAAATGGAAGTATGGCAATAGACGTAAGAACAGTGGATAGTGGGTATCTCTGGGGGTGGTGGTTCAGTAAAGGAAACTTTTCTGGGGAGGGGCATGAGGGGATTTTTAGGATGATGGAATGTTCTATATCTTGTATGCATTTGTCCAAACTCATTGAACTGTACACTTAAGATCTGTGTATTTTTCTGTATATACATTATATCTAAATTTTAAAAATGAAAGAAATTTTAGGTAACAATAGTACCTATTTTATGAATAATATGGGAGTTTAGTTATATATATGTAGAATGCTTAAAATAGGGCCTGAAAAAATAATAAGTAAAATATAAACGCTAGAAATTACTATTATAACTCATGTTGTTATTTTGAATGCTCCATTCATTTAATGTAATTCAATGTGGTTCTGCAAAAATATTGATGCTGTTGAATATATTTTAAAACGCTAGAAATAATACCTCACATAGTATAGAATGAAACTTTTCTGGTATCATTCTGTTCTGCTGTTAAGAAGGCATTGCAGCTGTTTCTACTCATGAAACCTCTTGACACCTCCCTTCCACCCCAGTTCCCATCTGTAGTTTCCCTGCCAGCTGGCTTCTATATGGCTGTAAGTTTTCCTTCCCACTCAATTATTTAGAATTTTAAATACAAGTGATTAATTCTTTGATCAAATAGTATAGAATTAGACTGCTTTGATCATTCCCTCCCCGTAGGGGACCCTAAATTCCACATATAACATTTAAAGCACATTTAAACAGAACATTGGGTGATTTTGTAGTAATACCCTCAAAATCCATAGTCCAAAGCAGATCTGATGAAATCAAACAGAAATAATCTATAATCTGAATTCTGTAGTAATTGTTTCATCTACACAGTGCAGACGTGCCAACATTTCAGCTAAATGGTAGGGTGAAAATACCAGAGAGTTAACTTCTTTAAGTGAACAAACAGAAACCAAAACAGTGTTGATGATACTAAATGCCAGGCATAATTTTTTTTACCCCTCTGACAGGGGAAGAAAATGTTCACTGACAGATGCTGAAGAGAGAAATGTAAATGGTGAAATTTTAGAATTTATGTTGATTTTTTCAGCCTGTCATTGACAGTAAGAGTCAGCCTCAGTTTAAAATCATTTCTTGGGTCTTACCTGTTTTCGTGAGGTTTTCAGAGAGGTTTCAAAGTTGAAAACGTTCTCTCCCGTGTGGTACTCTATGTCACAGAGCCTGTAACACAGACAGTAACTCAGAATAAAGATCACAGGACAATAAAAGAACAAAATAATTTATTAAGTAAGCAAAAATAAAGCCACATTTTAACTCTAATTTGCTTTGGTACAACAATTCCCCTTTCTTTGAAAACTACATGTAATAAAATGCCCAGCAGTTGGCTGGCAGTAGCCTCATTACCCCAATTCCACATAATTGCAATGTTTGATCAAGCAAGGCTGAACAACAGCTGGCCCAAATATTGGTCTGTGCTCCATTTCAGATGACGAAGTTTACAGGCTGCATAGGCATTCTTTTTTTTATTCCCTGCTGACTGAACATGAGTACTCTATACTCTATTTGTGGCCAAAGGTCTTTTGAAGTTAGTCACCATCTCAGATAAATAGTCATGCTATGAAATACGATGTCAAACTTCAAGGCTATCAAGGTATCTCTCCATTGTGCCTCTTAGTACTTGGAAATATTCTTTGTAAAGAAGAGATTTAATTAAATAAATTAATTTTCCCTAGTAGATTCAAATGGTTGAATGAAACCTTCTGTCTCTTAATTTTCCCTGGAACTATAGTACTTCTCATGAGAAGACTCCTAATGAGAAAACTCCTTATAGGCCTGAATTCTATAAGGTTATAAAGATCTGATTCTTCTGAAGACCAGGTATAGAAATATTAATAGTGATGCTTATTGCATCCTAAAAATGAAGGGGAGTTTGGAAAATTAATGCTTAAAATAAACTTGATCTTAAAAAATTGTATCTGTCCATTTTTATATTCACTAGGGAAAAAATGCTTGTTTTGGAATGTTTTTGGTGGTAAGTTGCCTTTTCACACAAAAAAATCATTTCAGGCAAGAATTTATCAGATCCTTTTACTATTCAATTAGGGTATCTATTGAATAGTAAATTCTTCCCTCAAAATGCTACATCAAATTGGCTCATTCAAAGTATTCCTGTAAACTCAGACACTGATTTCAGGAATATCAACCTATTAGCCCTCAAACTCCCACCCACCCGTTCACCCAATAAAACCACATACGTAGTATCAACCTTTCAAACTTAAAAAAAAAAAAAACTTTTTAGTTTGAAATACTTTCAAGCTTACATGACAGTTACAAAAACAATACAGACCTAATACATAGAATTCCAATATAGATCACCCTTTCCCCTGTACCAATTTTAAAATTTTATCATATTTGACCTATTCTTTCTTTCTGTCATCTCTCTCTCTCTCTCATCATCTCTATCCATCCAGCTACCTGTCTGTCCATCTGTCTATATATTTATTAATACATTTCCTGAACACTTGAGAGTAGGTTGCATACATCATGCTCCTTGAACGCTTAACACTTTCATGTACATTTCCTAAGGACAAGGATATTCACTGATGTAATCAACTTAAGTGCAGTTGTATAGTTCAAGAAATTTGATATATAGCTTATAGTCTATAGTCCTTTTTCATATGTCCTGAATAATGTCTCTGAGCCTTTTTTCCTCTCTTGCTAGATGCCACGCAGGATCATGCATTGCATTTAATTGTCATTTTCTCTTTAGTTGCACTTTTTATTTAATTGTGGGATTTACATACAACATAAACTTGTTTTTATGAGATAGATCTCAACCATTCCCAAGCATAACATTCAATGGGATTAATCACATTCACAATATTGTGGGGCCAACACCACTTTTCATTACTAAAGCTTTCCCATGTCCTCATACAGAAACTCTATGCCCATTATGAATTAACTTCCCATTCCCCCTACCCCTTTCCCTTGGCAACTTCTACTCTAATTTCTATATCTATGAGCTTGCACATTCTCCAATATTTTCTTTGTGGCTACCATGGGGCTTAAATTTAACATTGTAACATATGTTGTAACTAATAATAAATATATAAATATAAAGAAGGGAGACTGTAATAAAGCCTTGCCTCCCAACCCAGCTAAATATTAAAATACATTTTCAGGTAAATTCTGGTCATTATGATGTTTCTAATCCATGGGATTAGAATATTTTCATAGATGTATGCCATTTATAAATTTATTAGATATTTAACTCATATTTGGCAAACAAAACAGTATTTATTATAATTTCTGGACACTGAAAACACATTTGCATACACCAACACAGTTTTGTTTTGTGTTCAATTTTTTGCATAAAAGTTAGCTGTAATTTTAAAAACCTTTCTTCTTGAATTTGAATTTTACGAAAAGAAATAAGAACAAATTTGTTTGGGGGTATTTGTTTGAGTGATTTTTAAAAATTGTTTTATTATTTGCCTAAATAGTTCTAATACAATTTAGTGTTAGACATAGCTGCAATTGGCTTTTTAAAAAGTTGAAAGGTTGAACCTGTGTCATTCAAGATAATGGCACTGATGCCTCTGGCTCCATCCTCCCACAGAAGCTTTGAACAACCAGCAAGAACTGGCAGAAACATTTTTTCTCAAAATATTTAAAGGAGTGCAGAT
>PVKH010034225.1:0-11899 GCA_004027955.1 Chaetophractus vellerosus
ATACTGTGAACCTGTAGAAAAACAGGGGGACATTCTAGATTTATTTGATTATATGGCATCTTACATTGCATGTTCACAAAAACTGACACTTTGACAACATAAACTTCTTAAAAATAATATTTATTTCCACATGAAAAGTAAGTTTTTAAGAAATGAAGAACTTATGGATGAGAGGAGGAATCAATTAAGAAAGAAAAACATCTAAGAAATAAACCTTTAGCTCTTCACTAGAGGAAAAATAAAATACTCAAGAGAATCAAAAACAAACTCCAGAAAAAATGGTTAAAACAACAAAGAATTCTGTGGCTTCTCCTTGGGTGTCAGAATACCATCCCGGAAGCCACCCCGCAGGCAGTGGCTCTCCCTTTTCTCTTCAGCCTGTGACATTGGGCACTCGGGGCGGCATGTACCCCCACTGCCTAATCCGATGGCAGGCGTCCTCAGAGCCTGCTCTGTCAGGGTATTTTCCTTCTGTGGGATGTGGAATTTGCATGCGTTTTTGTAAGAACAGGAATAAAGACCAGGGGAGAGCAATTCATCCACACCCCTGGTGCTTTCGCCTCACAGATACCTCCGTGGGCTTTAACGTGTATTCTTGGCTTCCATAACCTGTGAGAAATGTGGGCATGGAGATTGCCTACCTGTCGTGTAGCTGGAGAAATTAAGCTGAGAGAGACATGGTGAAGAGTCATAGTTTAAGTTAGGGGGTAGGAAGCTAGGAAAGGAGAGAGAGCTCACCATCCCCATCTGCTGCGGAGACTTAGGAATGGAGCGCTGCTCACGGAATACTCTGAGGGTAGCTGTGCCAACCTAGACACAGGTTCCACCACCCCACCTCCCACACACCTCCTATTTGTGTAATTCACTTGGAACTTCCAGTTTCCTTTCTTTCTCTTTCAAATTGGAGACGGTGTGAGGGGATCATCACTGCGTCAGTGCCTTCTTCCTATACCCCCACTTTCTCTCTGTAGGTCCCTGGCATCCCCACCAACTCACAGGTGTGGCTGCTCGTGGCACTGCTTGCCCTCTCCCTTATTTCATGGGCTCTCTGACTCCATGGTCTATGGCTTCCCGGATGAAGCTGGAGAATACAATGCTCCAGTATCCATGCTGCTTCCACCTGTAAGTTGGGAACCAAAAACTGAACCCAACTGATGTGAAAACTTAGTGCTTGTTAGGATAAAAAGGGTGTGTGTGTGATGTTAATGTGTATATTAAGACGGAAGGAACCCAGAGGAACCCAATTGCTACTTGACCTCACTATTCAAAAGAGTTGCTTGTTAAGGCAAGAAATAAGGATGCATCTGATTTTAAAATAATTACAATAAAAGTAAAAATAAACCAACAAAGGCTTTTAGATGCCCCTGGCAGCCCATTCCAGGGTCTACCATTATCGTCAGATTAATTCTCTTACTTTCTAACTTTTAAATATACATTCTTTGATTTAAGTTAATTTTCTCTGCTGCTTTTTTAGTGCTGATACATATAATAGCTGGTCCATTTCCTGGTGTTTAGGGCCCTCTATTAATTTTCTTTAGTCTTTTCCATATTGAAAAATTCCAGTTCCTTTGACTTTTCTAAGTCAGTTTGATTCTGCAGCCTTTCAGGGATCCTTGTGGTTCCTCTGTGACCAGTGAGCCGCAGGCCTGAGCAGCACATTAGCAAGCACAGGGTATCGCTGGGGTTGAGAAAGAGAAAGCAGACACTCCCATTAAACAGGGTATTGTATAATCGTCAGTCTCCAGTTTAGTGTTTAAAACATTCTCCCCCAGTCCAACAGTTGATTTACAAAAGCATTTTATCAGGAGCATGTGTGTAGAGAGTCAGAGCTTCCCTTAGGGTTGAAGGAGGTCTCTGGAGGGTGTTATTGGGTTTAATTTACTGTGGCATTTGCAGGATGTGACCTCTCTGTGCCTTAGGGTTCAAGGAGGTAGTTATAACACAAGTGATGAGCGGGAGTCCCTGATTGGGGTGGGCCTTCCTCCTCAGGCAGCCCAGGCCCCACAGGCCAGAAAGCCAAGCCAGCCGGGCTAATCTGCGACGTGGCTAAGCGATTACAATGGTAACCTGAAGAACCAGCTTCCTAATTGCATCATCTGACTCATTTATCGCAGCACAGTATCTCCATGTAGTGACAGGACCATACAGAAGTATCAGAGAGATCTCTAAGACTCAAATGGCACGAGACTGCTGTGCTTTCCTACAGAAGAAACGTGATACCTATTACATTATATTTGGATTCTGAGAGTAATTAAAGTGTGATGGTCTAAGTAACTTGTGTTTTATATGGAGCACTGTTAATTACATTTCCATCCCTTGGGACTCTCCAGAATTAGTACTGGAAATTCTATAGTTACCAAGACTTAACAAAAACAAAAGATAAAAGTGTGGTACAGGTTGCACAAAGTAAAATGACCTACCCAAATGTTTTTTGGCCTCTCAAGGACTTGGAGGCCTGGTATTTTCCATTAAGACTATAACTATAAGGAGTTCATATAATACTATCTGAATTCTAAACGTGTATGTAGGTAGTTGACTTCTGAAATAAAAATAAGTTTTCAAAAGCATGTTTACTTTTGAGGCTCACCCTTTGGCTTCCATGACCGCCCATAGTTTTTGGTGGCTCCTAAATAAATCACGGTACTAACCCCATCTTGCCATTTACTGTGCAGACTGAAGCTTTTCAAAGGCAGCTGGCCTTGTGTCTCTCTTGACAGCCCAGACACTGGAAGACCATAATCCATAGCTTCAGATCTGACCTTAAAAACTGATGTCACAGAAAGCAGTGAAAGCCATTTGCTAATTATGCAGCTCTCTTGGCACTATTCAGTTTCCCAAGGCTGGCCCCAAATCAGAAAGATGTTATGTTTTCCAGTTGCAATTCCATTCATGGAGCCCAGAAAGCTATTGTTTGGATTCACAGTGCTGGCTGGGTGGCAGTGGCACTGTGCTTGGCTGCTGTGCTGCATGCCAGGGCTGGCCTGAGCCCTCGTTCCCATGCCCTTCCATTCCACTCCTTTGCTGGCAGACCCCACATGCCGCCGACATGTGTCCAGGAGAATGACCCCCTCAACTTCCACAGGCAGATTTGCCAGAAAGAGCAGGGAACAGAGGAGGAATGCTGGAGAAAGGTGATGGCAAGGCATGGTTCGTTTTTATTTTTATTTTAATAATCTGCATAGCTCAATTAAAAGTATTTTTTCATATAATAAAAACTTAGGAATAAAAAGCCTCCTGGTACGTGGATGTCATCCTTGACTTCAATGATATCAGATAGGATACATTCTTTTCCTAATTCTCCAGATCACAATCTTAGCCATTAAAAAGCAAAAACAAAAACAAAACAAAACAAAACAAAAAAACTTTACAGAAAATTGCTGTACACAATTCTCCTTTAAAAAGATATCAAACTGAAGAATTAACTCCACATCCTGGATGATGATGTCAGTTCTCTGCACTTGAATAAGTTTCAGTAATGTTCTGGGGTTTTCTCTTTCTGCCTTTTCATTAGCAGCCCTTTAAGCATTCCCTTTTTGAGCTCTTTAATGTAATGCATGTAATTTAACAAAATCTGAAGTAGAGAATTTAGCATCCGTCAAATAGGAAAGTGTTGTGGTGGCTTATTCGTAGATGAAAGGTCAAATGATCTGCATCTCCTGACAGTAATTGCACTTTCCAGTGTAGACCTCAGGGGGGCACCAGATCCCTCAGCATCGTCTTGGTAAAGAAAGAGGCCCCAATTTCTCCTGCTTTCATGTTGGAGATGCAGGACTTTGCCACTTGTAAGAGATGAATAGAAAGAAAAAAGAAAGCAAACCCTCCATTTCTCCCCAAAAATCACAGTCATTGCCACACAGAGCTGAGCTGAGAAGAGCCAGGGCTCAGGAGCTTTCTTTACCCTCGGGCTGCAAGAGCCAAAGAGCCGCCTGGTTGGAGGCCACTGGACTGAGGCTAGAAAGAAGAGCTTCCGACTGAGGGGCTTCCTGTTAGCGTCCAGGGCGGGGCATCCCTGCGCCTTCCCGCACATGCCGCCTGCCTCTGTGTCCCAAGGCACTCAAAGAGCATGTGTCAAAGTAAAATGCAAAAGGACATTTGGCATTTGTTAGGGGTTTTTTTTTTAAGCCCAGAAATGACAGCTTTATCACTAATTAAACAATAATTGCATTACAGAGTATTGAAAAAAATTGCTTTTAGTATAAACAACATCTGGTAACGATTAAAAAAGAAAGAGTAATTTTTCCAAGCTCAAATTTGTTGAAAGAAACTTGAATGTTTTGAAACAAAATAGATTCTAAAATGTTATAAGGATATTTACAGTCTCATGTTTAGTATTTTGAAAAGAGAAAGGAAGAAACTGGCATAATGAAAAATTCAGATTTATATAGATGCCTTATTTTACGGAATAGATGTGAAGGTTTTACATGAGTAGATTTTTAAAAAGCCAAATCAGTTTTGAACTCAGTAAAAGGAATTCACTATTGAAATCAATCTTATGGAGAATTTTTTTTTAAGCAGAAAATTATCTTGTTTCGCTTATACTCACCATTTAATTTATATACATATATTAATGCAAGGGCTCCCCACCTGTCAAGAGAACAGTGGTCCAGAAGAGTCAACTACACTGTAGGGCAGGACTGCTGAACTGATGGTTAAATCAGAGGGAGAGCTACCCATCAGCTGGTTTCTGTAAATGGCCATTTCATGAGTAAAATATTTAAACTACATTAAAATAAACTATGAAAGAGAATCCATTCCAGGCTTATTGAACTTCAACTTCTTCATGTCTCATGTGTATCTTCTCTGTGTATGTTTAGGAAAAAATGTCTGTGAAGAGTGATAGCTGAAAAGGGCTAGAGAAATTTTTTTCTCTTCCTTTACTGCCTTATTTTTTCTAAGAGACATTTACTTTTGTCTGTGAATTACCTCAAATCACAGTATAATTTCTCTTTCTGGTTTGTACCATGTGTTCTCTCTTTCCCTCATTCTTCTCCACATTTTTCCACCCTCCCATCTAGCCCCCACACACATACAAGAATCAGAAAATGTTAGAAATGAGAAATATTTCTTCCTGAGAATTCTGCTCTCCAGTGTTCTGCAGCAAGCTACAAGTAGCTGGCAGTAAACATTGATGAATCAGAATGAAAATAGCAGATTAAACATCAAGAGCAGAAAGCAAGAATTGATATTACTTGTACAGTTCATTGTACAAAGTGATACGCTGGCCTCTCCTCTCACCTCTCCTCCAAAATACAGGAATAGAATATCATTGTGCATTTATTCTGTGTTGACCTTTCCTTCCCCCATTTTCTTGAGGGATAGGATGGGAACGGGTTGGCCTTCTAAGCAGAGAGGAGATCAAAAATGTAGTTCTGGGTAGCTGTGGGAGATGGGGAGGGGAATGGAAGGCCAAGAGTCCAGAGCTCTCCATCATCATCTGCCATTCTTCCTCAGACATTTAGTGAAAGGGGTGAGAGTGGGGGGATGGGGAGGGAAGAAGGGCAAAACCCTTGTTAATAATGGCCTCCTGGTGACATAGTTTCCCTAGACTTGAGATAATCTGTCCTCGAAAACGGTTAGGCCAGATGGAGAAGAGAAGAGCTTGAGAAGGAACACATTTTGGTAGGATGGAGAAAAACAGACAAACAGATGGAACCCAGGAAAGGTTTCCTTTTCTTTCCTCATTTGTTATAGGAAAGATAATTGCCCAGCTCGTGGAGCTTCAGAGCTGGGTCCCGAGCCCAGGGTAGCAGAGTGGCCTGTAGTGTGTTACTGTAGCGTCCCACTTTACAAATAAAACAGGAGCACATAGGGGTTAAGTGTTTGCCTCATTGGTCACAAGGATGCTGTAAAGATTTAGGGGGACATATATGGCTTACAGAGAAGCATAACTTAAGACTTTAATTCTATTTGGAGGATTCTCTTGATAAGAAAAGCAGCTTAAGTTTGCTTTTGTGATTTGATGTCATCAAGACACATGCCTGGCCTCTTAGCACTCCGGTGTTCATGAGGAGAGGCACTGACCCTGAAATTATGTGCTTGGGAAGTGTAAAGAATCTCATTTTAAAAACCATCAGGGAAGGCTGCGGATGAGAAAGAGCTGTTCAAAGCTCTGGGCAGCAAGGGAAACTTTTTGAAATCACAGTCTCAGGCGTTGCTGTTTCAGCAGGCTTTCCTCTGCCTCCTGGCATCCTATCTGTTTTAGAAGCTGAAACAGGTCGGGGAAGCAGGTTGAGGGTTTGAAATATTTGGAAAGAAAGGAACCTAAGAAAAAGAGTACATTGCCACAGGAACAGGCAGATTCCACACAGTCTGGAGACATTTGAAACATCTGATTGATCTGTTTTGCTAGAAAACTGTATAAAAGAAAATTATGTCCAAGCTCTAGTTCTTTTTCGACAAATCGAGTTAGGACTTTATTCCTTGTTTCCCCCCTTGATTTACAAGGTGGCCCTATTCCCTATACATTGGATCATCCTTTTCTTTGCCATCTGTCAATCCCTGTATGAGTAGTGAGTGATTCTCTATTAGCATCAAACATGGAAAGTGGCTGTAGGGGTAGTTGACCATTTAAAGCAAAAGGAGATGGTTCTGTTTTGTCATTTTCAGTTTGGTCTTATTTTCTGTCAGTGCATGTTCAGGCTCTGTGTATCAGTCTACCTTTGGACACATGGCAGTGCTGTTTGGTCTGAACCCTCACATTCAAGAGGCATATTGTCTACATACTAAACTTTGAAAAACTGTTCTGGCAAACTTGGGTGAATAACATTTCTTCAAGACATGCAGTGCACTTTTCCCTTCTTGCTTGATTTTTCCATTATAAATTCATAGAAACCTTTATGATATTTTCTGGGCATGTATCCAGTAACCTCTTCCTAGCTGTTAGCATCTCTGTTATTATTTACAGTGAGGCTGAAAAGCAGGAAGATTAACTTCCTTCCCTCAGATCAAAGCCAAGAAATAACCCGCCTCTTCTCTGTTGAGCCATAGTTCTGCCAAATTACTTTTCTTGAGTAGATAATGAACTTGTCTATAAGAATATATAGTTGGTTTCTTTTAGATAAAAATGCACATCAGTGAAGGATTAAGGAGTGTGGGAGAGAAGAAGGTAGATTTTACCAATGTGTCTTTTTTAAAGGGTAGATTTGTAATTTTCACATCACAGAAGTGGCGATGCTCTGGCCTGGGAGTTTTCTGGGACAGTCTGTAGTAGAGGTGTGTGAACGCTAGATGGCACACGTTCAATGTTACAACTCACCTCTGGGGCAGAACTGAGCAAGCGGGGAAGACTGTGGAGATGGGAAGCATTATTTTCAGCGTGGCCCAGAAACCCTAAGAGGCAAAGCATATCCTCTTTTTTTTTTTTTTCCTTGTTGAGGAGACCATGAAAAAATGTTTTCCAAAACTACTCATATCCAAGCACTGTATGACCCAAAGAGATACCCTGTAAAGTCTAATATACTAACCTTTGGGTGCTACTGTAACATATCTGTTTTAGAACACAAATGGGCATTTTCATCTGACTTAAGCTCATGCATTGAGCTCCGGCCAAAAATATGTAGAACCTGGGTCAGGTCCACTGAAACCTCCACCCAGGCCACAGGAGGCTAGGGTCTGCAGGTTTAACCCATTAAAAACCTGTCACCAAAACAGTCGAAGAATAAATTTGATAGATTTCTTTGTTCAAGGTGATGGCGTCTTTTTTTCATTAACCCTCTTTTCATCCTAAATATCTTAAACTGCTAAATTCATAGTGCCCTAAAATGCAGTATTGTTGGGTCCAACATGGCAGAGGTCACTGCTTTCCTCAATAATAATTCTAAACTATTAAGCCCTCATTACACAATAAACAGGAACAAATAGATAGCAGACCCAGACTTGACCCTGAGGCACTTCTCGGCTGTGTGAGGAGTAAGACTTCAGCATCTGAAGTAAACCTAGCAAGGCAGGCAGGCTCTGGGTCTTCACTACAGAATGCTGATAGAAGGAATTCAGAAATTTCCCATGATACTTATTCTTTTTTCTGGATCATATGGGCTGAATATAGAAAATGTGGAACATACAGAAAAGTATAAAGAGGAAATAAAACTGGCCCACAGTGCCCCTGCCAAAGAGGACCACTGTTTGCCTTTGTATGCAGGGCTTTCTCTAGCACTTGTGCAATCCTTTTTTTTTTTTTTTTTTTTAAGATTTATTTATTTTATTACATATCTCCCCTTCCCCCCGCTGCGGCGACGCGCCGAGAGTGGTCACTGCGCAGGCGCGGCTTTCCCCGCTTGTGGGCGGTCTCTGCGTAGGTTCACGGCCGGCTTTCAGTTCGTGGGTGGCTGGCTGCGCTCCATCCACGGGCGACCTGCCCTGCCCATGGCGGCTCTTGCCATGTCCATGGCAGCTTCTTGCCCTGCCCACGGCGGCTCCGGCCCGCCCATGGCGGCTTGCCATTCTCAAGGCGGTCTGCCCGCTAGGAGAGGTCCCCGGGAATCGAACCCGGGGCCTCCCATGTGGTATGCCGGCGCCCTATCCACTGGGCTATCGAGCCGGCCCCTGCAATCCTTTTTTCTAACCCAAAGGAATATGCCCATTTTTGAGTCACCAGCAGTTCTGGACAATTCATTTGCTTGATAATAGCAAGTCATTACTGGTGAAATGCTTGTGATATTTTACTTTCTCATGGTCTTTTCCTTTACAGCCTCAAGCAGCCTGTCATCCTGCCATATTCAGAATTGTTGATGAAATCTTCAGGTAAATGTTATGCTTTTTCTGCTGGTAATAAATCTAAAATGCTCAATCTTCAAACATGAGTAAAAAATTCTGTGGTATTCTCTGGGTATATGATGAAAAATTAGTTTCTGATTTCTTATTCCTCTGAGCTTTCTGATAATGAGAGGTAAAAAATTCAAAAGTCAGTGTGTATTTAAAAGGCAACACCTAGGAATTAAGGTAACTTTCTCTTTCTAAAGTCTAATAATAATGATAGAAAAGCAAGATTGAATTAAACATTCATGTAGGAGTTTTCTCGGCTCAAAAGAAAAGGGTAGCAGTTTACTCCCTTCACCACATGAGGGCTGACCAATCTTTCTAAAGGATTTTAAGGTTAAGGGAAACCAGGATAAATAAATAAATAAATAAAGCAAAGGCAAAATAAACTGTGCATGTTTATCTTAGGACCAGGACACATCACCTTTTTTTTTCATTTTTTTATTTTATTTTTTTAAAATTTATTGAAGTATATCACTCTACATAAACCTACATAAACAATAAGTGAATAGGAATAGTTGTGAGCTGACGCATCACTTTTTATTTTGAAAATACAAGTACTTCTTGGAAAATGCGTTGGATTTACAGACCACAAAAGCTAAGGATTTAGCTACATATTAGGTTGGATTATGGCAGGCAGTTAATGGGGGTTTTAATCATTGAGTGCTGAGACTGACCCCAGTGGGGAGCTCGTCACCCAGGGAGTGTTTCTAGGCTCTTTCACAGACACTGGTGCAGCCAGGGTTCCCACCCTCTCCTCATCCTCCTTGCACCTAGCAGTGGAGTCTCCACGGCAAGCAGTAGACATGGGGGAAAGGAGTTTTTCCAACAGCAACTAACCTACCACTGGGGCTGGTTTTGAAACATACTAAGTCTAAGCTAAATGAGCACTGAAATAAGAAGTCAGAATGCTTTTTTAGTTTAAAGATGGCAAAAGTTTGAATTGGCTCTTTGTTTAAAAAAACATAAAGCAAAGTTAGTTATATGAAAATGTATGGAAACCAAACTAGGTACATGCAGATTCTTCCACCACCTGCTAGGTGAATTTGACTAGGCCGTTTCACTCCTTTGGGCAATTCTTTCTCTCCCTCCAAAAGCAGAATGTCTGTTGATGTTGCATATCCAGGTATACACTGCGCAAAGATTAGTAAAGAGCACCAGGACTTACGTTGGAAGGGCCATGCGATGCTTAATAATTGAAGAGCCAAGAAAGAGCTCTGCACATTGGGATTTTAAAGAGATTATTTAGAAAAGAGAGTGACACATCTCTCCTGCTTTCTCGTAGGTCTGAAATCTTATGGTTTGAGATACTGCTAAAGCTTCTGGCACAAAAAGAATGTCTCCACTCTTCTCTTTTATAATTCAAGTTCATAAGTTTGCCAGGTTAATCATTAAATCTGTTATGATTTGACTTTGTGTTGCTCAGGTATGCACTCTTGGAAACCGATGGAGCCCCAGAAGTACTGGCCGTTATTCAGGTGTTTACACGATGCTTCATAGAAGCTCTGGATAAAGAACATAAGCAGGTTCGTTATATTGCATATATTATTCATTCCTCCCTAAGAAAAAAGGCTATTAAGAGTTTGGGGCTAATTACCAAAAAGGAACAATTAATTCTTAGTGATTTTGATGGACTGTTTTACTCATGAAGAAAGCCTCCAAATGAATGCCCCAACAAAGGAGAAACCATTTTAATTGAAAATAAATCAAGATAGTGCCTGCCTGCCCATGCCCTGGCACTCATTGTGGCAGAGATCTCGGTGAGGTCAGCATGTGCTGACCTGGAGGACAAATTTCCTTGTGCCCTGTGGTGTTCACTGTCTGCTAAGTGGGACTCTGCCCCTCTGTCATCACCTGACCCTCCTAGTCCAGTGTTACTCATTCTGGAATCTATACAGATGTGCTGACTAGGAAATGCCGCTGTTTACAAAGCAATACTAGACATTGTTAATTATTAGAGTTTCCTTTCTTATCTAAGGTGTAAATGTGAATTGGATTCCAGGAGGGAAAGGAGGTGGCAAGAGGGACAATGAGAGACTGGAATCATTATAGAGCAGCTGGGAATGACAGTGACCCAGAGGTGCAGGCTAGACGTAGTCAGGCTACAGGAAGCCAGGCACGGCCCTGCAGGAAGGCTTGCCTCCAGGCACCGCTGCCAGGAGCTGCTGACCAACTGGAGGAAGCTTTGCTGCCAGGGAGCTTTTACCTTAGGGCAATTTAATTGGCCTTTATTTCTAACAGCCACAGACAGCATTTTTGTGGCACTTTGCCAGAGTGCTCAGGTCTGCTGCATCTTCCTGTGAAGCATGCCATGATCCCTTGTGATGCTTTTTGCAGTTTTACTTGAGAGCAGTGCTGTGATGTTCAACTCTGCTAAAATCCCACACCCATACATCAAAGAAACCTCACAGGTTTTAGCAAATGTTTTTCCTTTTTTGAGGCAATGATAAATATTTTCCCAACTTCTCTTTCCCTAGGAAAGCTAACTAGACTGTAGCAAACAGCGTAATCAATGGTACCCAGCCTGGAATTCAGGAGGAGAGCTCTGCCGAAAGGCACCGGCTGGCCCTGACAGTTATTTTGAGGCATAACTATAAATATCTTTTATCCTCCTTTGGGTATTCTTTGTATCCCCAATTAGAAACTGACCTCTAGAAACCCTCTCCACTGACTCCCTACGTACACCTAGGTTGGGGCAGAAGGTGAAAGTCTCGCTTTTTAGCTCTAGCTCGAGTTTGTTTTTCTTATCAGCACTGCTGCTGAGACTCTGTGTTGGCCTTGGGCTCTAGTGATGGGGAATGGTGTGGCAGTTGCTTTTAATTTTGAACAGTCTCCTAACCAGGCTAGATGGGGCTACACGCTGGGCCCTGGTATAAGGCTGGGTGGGGAACCACAGAGGATCTGAACTCCTTGCCTTCCCTCATTTAGGTTTTTGTTTCATTCATCCTTTTTTTTTTTTATATCCCCCCCTTTCTGCTTGTTCTTGCTATGTTCATTTTTGCGTTCTTCTGTGTCTGCTTGTTCCCCCCCGCCCCGTTGTGGCAACCCGCCGAGTCAGCTCACCACTCGGCAGCCTTGCCTGCTCGCGGGTGGCCTTGCCCTGCTCGCGGGTGGCCTTGCCCTGCCCTCGGCGACTTGCCCTGCC
>PVKH010034226.1:0-11904 GCA_004027955.1 Chaetophractus vellerosus
TTACTTGGTTTTCCTACTCCCAGAGCAATAGTTATATTTAGCAGTCTTGCAGTAACTGTTACCATTGTATGTTAGCATGTCTAAATAGCATCACTGTAGGATTTCCATTCTTTCTTGTTTAGAAACTTTTGCTTCATTGTACTATTACTAAACTATTTGTTTCTTTCCACACCTCCCTCAAAGAAAGGAGGAAGGTAAGTTACTAGGAAACTCTGATCTCTGGAGAAAAGTATTTCTCCCTCAAATAAATAAGGTAATTACTTTTTTTCTTAAAACAGTACTCTAAGATAAGAATATGTTTCCATTTCCCAAAAAATACTTTGTATCTCCAGCATATATTTTTGTGCCCATATTTTTGTGGGAACCTCATATGTAGATTTAAATGATTTATTTATAGAAGTGATGGTAATATATTATATGCTGGATCACGTCATTACTAAGATTTTAGTACCATTTAGAGAAATAAACTTTTGCCAGTTTTCTCATCCTGCCTACCATGTGTAGATCAGAAATCATATCATCTCCATTTTGCTGCAAAGGAGAGAATCTCGTCCTTTTTGAGCTTAGTTTGAAGCCAGAAGCTTGACGACGAAGTCCAGAAGAGTGGTCCTTAAAGTGAAAGACTTAGTTTTATAGCTATTTACATGTCTCAGGAAAGACTGTGTTAATCCGCTTAAAACAAAATTTCTTCAATATGTAATCCTACGTGTTAGATCCCCATTTCCCAAGTTGTATGTGGAACACTGTTAAGAGGTGTTCCATAGAAAAGATTTTGTGGTCTAATATTTTGATGCAAACAGAGTTTCTGCAGGACTTCTTGTAGCATATTAATGTGGTATTATGAATTCTGGAAATATAGGTGGGGAGACTTTGTAGTAAGTAGCATATTCCACATTTATTTAACCTTGGAGCCCTGATTTTTGGTGAACACTTATTGCCAATGTTTTGCGGGATACAATTTGTAAAATCCCAAAATATTGCTACCTTTTTATATGTGGGAAAATGTTAAAAATTGCATACTCAGAAATTAGGGAATATTTTGGGCTCTTTAGAAGCAATAATTATGTTGTTGTTAAACTGCCCTTCTTTCTTTATAGATATAGGCATACCGTGTAGAATGTGTGTCCAATAAGAATGTTTCTTTATTTTTAATACCCAAGTCTCTTAAAACACAAGTTTCTCATGCAACATTTTTTGCCTTATGTTTTTGTAAGACAATTTTATATTTCTGCCCCTGTGTTAGCCAAACAGGTGCCGTGACAAAGTACCAGAACTCTGTTAGCTTTTATAAAGGGTATTTATTTGGGGTGGAAGCTTACAGTTACCAGGCCCTAAAGATTCCAACTCAAAGTACCATAAGAGATACTTTCTCACCCAAAGTCATTGACCATGTGTTGACGCAAGAAGGCTGGTGATGTCTGTGAGAGTTCAGCCTTCCTCCTTCCTCTTAAGGCTCCATGGTCTCAGCTTCTTCCAATCTCAGCTGTAGGGTGGCATCAGGCTAGTCTCTCTCCCTGGGGCTCACTTCTTTGCCGGCTCAGCTACGCGCTTCTCTTCACAAGGTCAGCTGTAGACTGTCAGGCTCAGCTCTTGGGGGCTGTGTCTGTGGAGCACTTTCTCTTCCTGCATATCTGCTTCTGTGTGTCTGCTTTCCTGTGAGAGTCTGTTTTATCAGCCCAAGGGGGCTGGGACTCAATGCTAAGTCGCACTCTAATGACGTGGTTGGATCAAAGCCCTAATCTTAACATAATTTAATCAGACATCTCAGCTGAATCTAATACAAGCAAGGGATTATCACGCCCAGAGGAGCAGACCAGTTTACGAACATAATCTATATTTCTTTTGGAATTCATAAATAACATCAAATTGCCATAGCCCCCAAACCCTTCAATGCATTTTTAACACATTTAAACAATTTAAGCACAAATTTGGGAGAAATATCTTATTACATTTTTAATATGATGGAGACATTTTAAAAAGCTCAGTGTGTCAGTGAAGAGGATATATGCCATGTCACTGCCTTGAAGCAACTGTTAGCCATATTAATTGCTTCATCTTATGTAAGCAGTGCTTTAAACATTTTACATTCTAGTAGGTAACTATTTTGAGTTATGTTTTAGAAAACTGGTTGGGGTTTTGGATTGGATGTGTTAGATATTATTTTTTCAACTTAACAGAAGGCAGCAATCTTGGTTAGTGTTTTCTTGCAGAGCATTGATTTTCAGGTAAGGATCATGGCCAACAAATGGGAGAGGTTACATTAGCAATTCATTTCATCCTCATTATCAATACAGTGATAGAAGCTTCCTGATCCATTTACAGAAGAATCAGAAGCATATAGGGGCAGGTCACTTGCTCGGGGTCTACAGCTGGTAAGCAATGGGGCAGGATTCCAACCTGGGCATCTGCTGTCAGCCTTCACCACTATGCTGTTTGTTGGAATTATTTTGTTTCTACCATTTGTTAACTAGGAATATGATTTCTAGTAATATATATACAGAGCAAGTTAAATTACAACAGAAGGCTTGATGGTCTGGTAGCTCGTGTTAGTTTTTTATAAGAAAAGCTCTGCTTGCTTGGTAGTGAGAGAAGGTTCTGCCAGTATGGGTTTTCTTAGTACCTCAGCAATCCATTGGTAGGAAAACAGACACTTTGGGGAATCGCCTTAACTACTTTTAGGCCCCAACATCCAATTTAAGGCAATGAAGGAGTAAATAGTTCTACTAAATTCTGCCATTGACTAAATTGTTTTGTATAGCATTGAGATGTCTCCCTGGATTTTGTGGGCAGCCGTTCATGTAAAGGGGACAGATTGTATCAGAGAAGGCAATCAAATATTTATGGAGTCCTGCTACATCCCAGCCACTTTAAATTAAAATTTTACTTAATGCTCATTAGACAGGAATTATTATCCTCATTTTTTTCTGACATCCAAAAATGCATTTTATGTATCTAAGCCTAACGTCCAGTTTTTTTAAAACAAATCAATTTTATTGACACATATTAATAAAGCATACATTTTATACAAACTATATAATCGATGGTATTTGGTATAATTACATAGTTGTAATGACTTTAGTCATTATTAAAACATTTTCATTATTTCAATAATAAACAAAAAACAGACAAGCAAATTCCTCACCTCCCAATTCCTGTTTCCCCTGCTGTACATAGCTGCTATATCTGGCTATTCTTGCACAATTATTTATTTGTTTATTAAGCAGATTTATTGAGATATATTCACATACTTTATGATCTATCCAACGTGTATAATCAATGGGTTTTAGTATAATCACAATGTTATACACTCATCATCTCAAAAATTTTAGAACAATTTCATTACTCCAAAAGGAAGGACTTCACACCCCTTAGCATTGCTTCCTCAGCCCTACATAACCACTAATCTAATTTCATCTTTATAAATTGATTTATATTTACATTTTATTTAAATTGAATCATATAATATGTAGTACTCTGTGTCTGGTCTCCTTCACTTAGTATAATGTTTTTTTTTGTCTGATATTAACATTTTATAGTATTATGTGAAATACGAATATGGGTAAAATTGCATATATAAGACCGTGTTTCTTTGAAGCTGAACAAATGTAGGTTAATACTACAAAATATTATCCTCATTTTAATGAAGAGAAGTCTCATGTGCATGGACTAACGGGTCCCAGGTCACACAACTTGTTTGTAACTGAACTGTGACTTCGACTCTGATCATTTTCATTCTACCAGGAGGTGGAGAATGTGTGCAGTTATTGTTCTGCTCCCTTCAGAGACCGTGTGTCTCTGAATAGCGGTGGGGAAGATGTCCTCTCTGGCAGCTCTGATCTGAGCTGTCCAGGGCAGTAGTGTGGGGGTAGCCTGACTGTTGGAGGCAGAGTGGCAGAGGAGGAAGTAAGGGTTCCTGTAGATAGAGCAGAGGAGAGAGCCCCAGGCTTCCTGTCTTCATCTAGAAGCATTTGTGAATTGGAAACTCTCTTCAAGTACACTGAAAATCTCCCAGACCCAGGACAACACAGTAATAAAATAAGCCTTTTAAAACACCACCATCACCATCATTGTCACTGCCATTAAATGGTTGTTCTCTTCTATACAGGCTGGATAATATCCTTAGCCCCAGAAATAGGACAATATGGAGGCAGAGTCCACATCGTCTGCGGGTTTTCCCCAGCAATCCACATGGCCTCAGTTCCCTTTCTGTAGCACGGGAACTTTCCCCTGAAATCCAAACGAGCAGTTCTCTTTGGCTTTGACACAGTGAGGAGTTCTCACCATTGCTAATGAACAGCTTCTTTTCACTCAGGAAATTCATTCAAATGCTTCTTGGGGCCACAAGGGCACTAGAATCTTGGCCTGCCACACACCCAAAAGTCTCAAAATAAAATGACCTATTTGGTGTTTCAAAAGCGCCTTTGATGAAATTACTGAAAATATTTAAGAAGGTGGTGAGTGAGGGCTGGCTGGCTGGAAAGCATATATTTGCTATTATCTCTTAGCCGTGGCTATCGTTCATAGCATTTTGACTTTTTTGGTTTATAAATATTAACCAATTGATAACTCAGAACAGCTCTTTCAGGAGCTTCCTGGCTTTTGGGAAAAGTAAATTTAAAACTTGTCAGAAAGCCGAAAGTATGGGATTGCCTTTTTCTTGGTCCCAAACCTAGGACTGTTTTATAAATAGTTGATTTCCAGGCCAAGCTGTCCCTGCATGACATGTGCCCATAAACATCCTACTGCCACAAATTGCTAATCTTAGCAAAAATAGAATTCTGTGCCCACTCAAACCTTTCCTCAGGTGCCATCCTGTGCTGCTTTTACCCAGTAGAGTTCTTTGGGTGGTGTCTGTATGCTTTTGTATTTGTCCCCCAAAATGCTGTGCCTTTTTAGACTTCTTGATAATATAACCTTAATCCATATGTGGACCAGTGATTTGCATGGATGGATCTTCTAGAACTACCAAGTGTGCAGACCCAGCACAGGGAGGCCAGGCAGGGTGAAGGCGAACGTGAGCCTTGTGCTCCTGGGGAACCAGGCATGATGGAACAGTCTAGAGAAGGGGGCCTGCTCAGGCAAGCTAAACTCTTGGACAGCCTGCCTTTTTGCAGAGATATAAGGAAGAATACATGCGTTTTGTAAAGGATAAGTATGTCACAATGCAGAAACAAAATAGAAGAATGATGCCCAGGCCTCCTAGCCCTTGTCTCGGACCAGTGGTCCCAGAGGTTTCCCCAAAGGGAAGGAGGCAACCCTGGGCTGCAGGGTCATGAACCAAAAAAAAAAATGGGCAGTGGACTGGGAAAGGAAAGCAGTTATGGAATGAAGGAACAGGTGCTCCTGTTGCCTTATGGAGGGGCTGGCAGTGTCTCAGATAAATAAAAGCTCTCATATGAAATTGTGTTCTGGGAAGCCCTGGACTGTTAGTTTTAATACTTGGAGAGAGCTGCTCTTCAAATTCCCACCTGAAATCTTAATAATCCAAGCATCTTGACGAAATGGTTGAAACGATGAACTTGAAAGTAGAGCAAAATGTTAAAGTGCACAGGATTCATTTTAGGTTGAGATCTTCCCAGGATACAGCAAAGGAACTGCCTGGATCGTTGTCTCACCACCCCCTTCCCTATCCCATTGTTAAGTGGAGTTTCCCCAGGTTCTAAGAGCTCCTTGCTGATAAGGGCTGGGCCAAAGTCCTTTATCAAGGACTGGGGTTAGGGAAAGTGTTAGTGCTTTTAGGTTGAAGGTGACCTTTTCTGGGTCATTTACTCCCTTTCCCTCCCCCGTACATACTCATTGCCTCCTCCATGTCATTTTTATTAGTGGTCTAAGTTAATCGTTAAATAACCTGTTTAACTGCAAAGATTTGTGTAATAACATAACGTTGGATACAGTTTAAACAGGGTCCAACTGGTAAATGATCAAGATGTAAAGTTGCCATTGCCCTGTTTTTTTTCCTGCATTCTACTAGTGTCTTTTTTTTTTTTAATAACTCACGAGTAGTTTGTATTGAATAAACAATGATAGCATTGAAGTGAATTTTCAATTTCAGAGATTTTAACAAAACTTCCTAATATTGTGGAAAACATATAAGGTTTATTTGGTCCATCATGAATCTTCTAGCTTGTGCTCTATGCTGTTAACTCCCTGAAATGATAGCAAGAAATATTTTTTCTTCTTTTTGAGAGGAATATTAATATCCTCAAGTCTTCAGATTGCTGTATTATTGAAACGTGTCATCTGTTTTAGGCATGAATATTTTCAAAATGAGTAAGTGCACCATTTAAATACTTTCTTTGCTTTACATTTTGGATTAAAGTAAATGAGAAAAAATATTAATTACTTGTTTGAAAACAAAGCTTATCTATAGATTCTAAAATTGTACTTATGAGTAATGTAAACAGTTGCCTGTTTCTTTACTGTCTGGATTGTCATCATATTTTATTATATTTGAAACATGAATCATATTGCATTTTGGAGACTGTATATGTTGTACATAACGATGAATGACTTGATTAGGGTAAAATCTACCACGTTCGCTTAAGCCACATCAGTTATTTAAGTGTTTTCCATCTTAAGTATAGCATTTGTAGGAATATGTCTGATGAGCATATATGTAGACAATGATTTTTATTCATTTTGATGGCATGTACCGCTTTAGGTACATCTATGAGGATAATATTAGTATTTTGTGAATAAATCATTTTGTACATTTTTACTTGTAATCTTCATATAAATCACTTCACACACACAGGTTATTTGTGCAGAAAATTTATACTGATTTCATGATTTATAAAATGTTAAAAATTGACTGTTTAGCCAAAGCACTTATACGTCTTCTCACTATTAATGTTAGACACATAAAGTTTTGTAATGATTTTTTTGTTTTGTTTTTTAAATTTATTGAAGTCTATCACTCATACATAAACATACATAAACAATAAGTGTATAGCAATAGTTGTGAACTTTCAAAGCAAACATACATTACATCATGCAGACTCTCACACCTCAGCCTACCACCAATACATTATTGTGAAAAATTTTTAACTAATGATGAAAGAACATCCTCAAACTATTACTACTAAATGAAGTATCTTATGTTTGGTCTGTTAAACAGAAATCAATTAGTTCCTTTTATTATTTTATTTTATTTTTAAAAAGATTTATTTATTTTACTTTATATATTACCCCTCCCCCCCCAACTTGCTGTCTGTGTCCATTCGCTGGGTGATCCTCTGTGTCTGTTTCCTGCCTTCTCTTCTCATCCTTCTCCTCCAGTCTTCACCAGGATTCTATCCTAGGGACTTCCGATGTGGGAGAGAGGCACTCTGCCACCTGCGCCACCTCAGTTCCTGGTCTCCGGTGCGTCTCGTCTTGGCTCTCTCCTGTGTCTCTCCCTTGCTGCGTCATCATCTTGCTGAGAGGCTCACCATGTGCGTGTGCATGTGCACAGACCAGTGGCTTGCCTGCACACCTTCTATTTTTATTTTACCAGGAGGTCCTGGGGAGCGAACCTGGTTCCCTCCATATGGCAGACGAATGCCCAACCACTTGAGCCACATCTACCCCCCAATTAGTTCCTTTTAAAATTAAGTGACAAGTTGACTTAATGGTCAAGCTTCTTTGTAGTTTTTGAATGAAAATTTTTAAGTCTGAGATGCCAGGTGTGAAGGAGGTATAGATAGAATTATTTTTCCCAAGGATACTTTTTTCCAAGGTTCCCATGAAAAGAAAATATTAAAAAAAAATTTTTTTTTCCTAGTGACAAAATAGAGGAATAGGTGATAAGTTCAAAGGTGCCCATATGTGTATGCATTCTGCCTTCATACTTTGAATGAGTCCTGGAACTATGCAGAAAGGCCATCTTAATATAAGTGCATTGTCATTCCTTTGTCCTTGACTGAAGTACTCTAGTGAAGTTTTCAAATGCAAAAACAGCATATACCCTGTCTTAGTTTGCCAGGCTCCTATGAAAAATACCATGCAGTGGGTTGGCTTATTAACAGCAGGAATTTATCCGGCTCATGGTTTTGAGGCCAGCAGAAGCCCAAATCAAGATGTCGACATGGCTTGCTTTCTCCTGGAGTCTGTAGCATTCTGGTGCCGGCTGACAGCAATCCGGGGGTTCCTTGGCTTGTATCTCTGCTTCCTGTCATGGGGTGATGTACTCTCCTTTCATCTGTTCTTCTGGTTGCCCCCTGGCTTCTGTCTTCTGAATCTTCTTGTGTTCCTCTGCCTTCTGGTTTCTTCTTTTCACAAAGCCTCCAGTTACATGGATTAAGACCCACCTTGATTCACTTGGCCATACCTTAACTAAAAACAGCATCTTCTAAAGGTCCTATTTACATGCATGCTCATAGGAAAGTAGGTTATGATGAAGAACACGCCCTTGCTGGGGCACGTACTTCAATCTACCATGTTCCGTATCTTCTTCATGGGGGAAGCTATCTTCACCTACAAAGAGGAATCACTGCCTCTCAGCTGTCAGGTTGCTCCCTCTTGTCTTTTGTGCCAATCACAAAATTTGTTGCCAAACTCCAAGGCCTGGCAGGGGATTGCTCGTTAGTAGCAGTGCTCATTTATTCCTCTAGAAATTTACAATTAGAACTTTTGTTTTCCATGTTCAGGAAATTCTAGGCCAAGCACATACATTTTTATATGTTAAAGAAATACTTGGAATCTGCCTCTTTGAGGCCCTGTAACATTGAGATCTTCAAAGGATCAGGACAAAAATACAGATGCTCATATTAGATAGTAGTATAGATGCATGCACATAGCATCAGTGTATTGAATCTCCAAAGGATAGACTCACTGTCACTGGTGGCACCTATATTTGGTTTTCATTAACCAACAGGGCTGCTGTCAATGATGAGGCATCTTTAAACTCCTTGGAGTGTGTACTCTCCTGTGCTGTGTGCACTGTGCTGTACAGAAGTATACTCCTGCCAAGAACTTACACAGTTCACCTATGGAAAAACATCTGTTATACAGGACAAGAACTTAGAATCGCTGAAAGAAAGTTGCATGTTGCATTTTGCTTTGGTGATTGGGTAGGATT
The DNA here is from genome assembly GCA_004027955.1 of Chaetophractus vellerosus. Classification (NCBI taxonomy): domain Eukaryota; kingdom Metazoa; phylum Chordata; class Mammalia; order Cingulata; family Chlamyphoridae; genus Chaetophractus; species Chaetophractus vellerosus. Next base: position 9,059 of record PVKH010034226.1, read on the forward strand.
TGGCTTTGAAGGAAGAAGGGAAAGGTTTTTATCAAGGAGAGGGCAGTTTGGTTGGGGGTTAATACTGTGAGGATTCTAATTTGGCTAGAGGGAAGAGGGATTGTAATTTGGCTAGAGAGAGGAGGAAGAAAAGGCTGGAAGGGAAGGTTGAGGCCAGTTTGTGGCAGGCCTTAACGGCCAGTTGTAAATGAAGAATTGGGATTCTTCTGATCAGTGTCTGCTTGTGAGCTGCCTGCCTTTCAGAATATCCATGGCACCCTTGGATCCACCTGAATTGGGGCAGGTACAATGGAATGGCATTGTGGTGAAAAAGGAAGCTCTGAATTCTGAGACTGTATGATTTCATATCCTGGATCCATCACTTACTAGTTATGTGAACTTGGGCAAGTTATGAAACCTGGCTGTGCCACGGTGGTGGTAGAGGATTTAATGAGATAACCCATGTGAAGCATATGGGCCCATTACAGAGAACTAAAACCATTTGGCCCCTCCTGGATTTCTTCTGCCGTCTGAGCCCATCTCTCCCATTAGCCCTGTCATGAGTGTAGTGTATAGTAAGTCCATGTGCATTAGAGATAGACCAAGTGTGAAGTGGACATAGGGAGATGGTCAACACACGTAAAGGTGCAGGTTAGAGGAGATGGGTTTTGTATGAAAGGCAAGTTGTTGTCATTTCCTGCAGTGAAGCCTGAATTAGAACAAAAATTCTGACCTACCTCCTTACCATGATGAGGGAAAGAGAATTAAAGCAGAGCCATCAGGGCAGGCTTCCCTGGGCGGGTGTTGAGCTGAGCCCAGGGTGTCCTGATGAATCCTACTCTGTGCTTGAGGAAAGATGTGTATCGCTTGTCTGCCCCTATGGGCAGGAGACATTTTCTTGTCTCTCAATAGACCCTCAGATCCTTGGCATTTCCAGAGTTACCATTTCTGCCATTTGCAGTAACTTGGAAGGTCTGCCCCTGTGGTATTTTACAGTTTCTCTACAGTTGCAAGTCCTGAGGGTGTGGTATATAAAGGTTGATCCCTGACAAGTGAGGAGTACCTGCACAGCACCTGTATCCTACCATCTTCCTGAAGTGAAGAAATTGTATATATGCTTATAAAGAATGATTTTTTTAGGGAGAGAATCCAGTGAAAGTTGACAAGGTGACCCCCTGATTTCTGAAAGAAATGAGGATTTGGAAAAAGCCAGAAATCTGTATAAACACTTCTATGGTTGCAGATCTGAGGATTCTGGAAGCTCTCTGTGCATAGTCCTTCGAAATATCCTGGTGGTGGCTTTCTCTGTATCCCAGGGAAGAGGCTGAGCTTTGAAGAATTCTGAGTAAGCCTCTGGCACCTGGCAGCTTACCCACACTAGGAACCTTTGACCTGGCATCTTATTGGTGGCGCACTAGGTGGTAAGCCACTCTGATTGGCCAGATTTGAGGGCGGGGCTGGCCTTCTGGCCCTCCCTGGTCATCATGCTCAGGGAGCCGTGTCTTAGGTGCCCGAGACAGGCTTCCTCGGAGATGAGCAGCCCAGCCTGCAGAGTGGAGCGGAGATGGGAGCAGGCTGGAGGACGGCAGTGAGCACAGCCCTGGAGCGGGGCTGGGCACTGGTAGAAGTTAGTGTTTCCGGTTGTTCTGGCTCTTGTCATGCAGAGAAAAGATTTTTCATCCAGAGGTGACCTGAGGAAATAGTTCCGTTCCGAGGCTGCGTTCCATTGTGGGGGATCTAGTGATTCTTATTTGCCTTTCGCAAAACATGCTTATTTAATTTTTCCTTTAGTACAGACTTTTCCCTTTACAGTAGAGTTACCTTGCTTTTGATTTGGAAAGCCCTTCTTAACATACTGGATTATGGCGTTAAAAAGTTTCCCTGGTTTCCTAGGGGAGGGTTCGAGCAGGGAAGGCTATGATACAGTGAGGAAAAATATGTAGGCCTCCTACCCGCTGGATGTTGTTATTTTTGAAGAACTCTAGTATCAACATTTATCTTTGAATGTGGGTCAGAAGGAGAATAAGAGGAAGTGGGAGGAAGGCGAGCAACCTTGTACCTTTGAATATGGAAAAACTATATCATGGGAACACCAAAATGATTAGCAAGGATTGTGGTTCCATTTAAGTAGAATTTTGGGGAAGGCTGGACATTTTCAACATCTTGCTTTATGATGAAATTATATCCAGTAATAACTAACCCTTATGCAGACAAAGGGTTGTCTGGCCCTCCCTAATGTGTTTTACATACATTGATCCACATATACTTCATTGCACTCCTATTAGGAGGGAGGTATAATTATTATCTTTGTTTTACAGTGGGGAAACTGAGGCACGGAGATGAAGTAATTTGCTCAAGGTGACATTCCAGGCAAAGGATAGAGCTGATGTCAGAGCTGGTTCCTGAACCTCTCTTACTGTGCTGTGTCCACTGCCCTAAGTCTGGGGTAGTGTTAGGACTGCTTTATGACTAGTCTCTTTTCAGGGACCTTGCACATTGGATGCGCCCAGTCTACTTTGGAAGCACCCATTCCACTTTTTTATGACCAGGGAGTGCCGTGTTTACTACTAGAAAATCTTAGCGCTGATGGCTGCTATTATCGTGGAGGACTTTTCACTGATCTTAGTGAAAAATTCCATGTATATTGGTCCTTGGTAAAGTGAGACTTTAAGTTAAATAATTTTTTTATTGGGTTGAAATTTCTTGGCCGTCGTGATAAATTATGGTCAATCTTTGAACTTCAGATGTATGTTAAACTGATATATGTTAAATATCTAAAACTCACCATGTGAGATAACAATGATCCACGCTTCCTTCTCTGGACATGCTAGTGATGTTTTCGGGTGCCCCGGATGTGCTAAGGCTCC
>PVKH010034227.1:0-11904 GCA_004027955.1 Chaetophractus vellerosus
TTAAATGATTTTTACTAGGCAAGAAGCAATTTTCTTTCTTTGTGATATGTAATTGTAAGCTTGTGACAGCAAGCTACCTTTTTTGTTAGAGTTGAAATGAATTAGCAGATCAGAAAGTAACTGTAAAGGTGAACCATGGTAATTTCCCCCTTTAGCTAAAGAAATTGGATAAATTTTCAGAAGATACTCAATTTTCCCTGAAGGGTAACAGTGATATAAATAAGAGTAGCCAAGCACTTTATGAACATGGCACCACAATCCCAAATTATGGGTGTGGTTTAGAAGGTGATGACCTTATTGGAATATGTCACTGGAAGTTAATGTATTTGTTAGGGTTTAGACATGAAAAAGCCTGCCTTCTCTTATGAAAGTGCATCCATTTTCTTCAGGTTGGGAAATCAATTTTTCTTTAAATCCAAAGATATTGCAGAACTGTTCTCTAGTTTGTTTTTATTAATTATGTCATGTACGAATGGATGTCCTGCATATAAAAGTATGTGGTCATTTCTCTTTGGTTTGTAATTTTTTGATACAATTCTATCATAAAAGGAGTAACTTAGGTGCATTTTTAAAGGACAGTGACCAAGCTGAGAAATCGTTTTATCAAAGGGCTTAATTGAGAACACTGTGGCTGAAATATGACTTTTCTTTCTTCTAAAGTAAGATGTGAGTTGAAATATTGTAAAATATAATCTCACATAAAGACCATAATCTTGAATTATTCACTGTCATAAATCATAAGCCTCAGTGTGGCCTGAGAAACCCCGATTTACCTTTGTCAAGTTGTTGACTTAGCTAATGGATAAGAAATAAACTTCAGTTAGATATACAATTTTCTTGTAGGAAATATGTACAGTGTGCAAGTGTTCTTTCAGTCGTCTTTATACCCAGAGATTGCATTGCTAACTAAGTCTTCATTTAGCTTGTTCTACCTGACAAATGACTAAGCTCTTTGGAAAGAAAATAAAACAAAAAGACTGTGAAGTTTTAACCATTTCCAGATAGAAAGTGTTACAGAAACCCAACAAACTAAATGATAAGACTGAAAAACAGTTAAGCAGCAAGTCTAATATAATTTACATATGTTCACACAAATATATTTAGGCTGTCAAATTAGCACAACGAAGTATGTGCTTCACTATCTTTTCTAGGCTAATTTGTCTTGAGCTGTTGTCTGTGGAACAGTTTATAGACTTGTGTCTTGTACAGTTTTCCAGTGCCAGGGCTCTGAAATTCATTTAAAAACCTCTTAGAGTAAAGCAGTGCCATGTGGTTATTTGGAAAGAATTAATTTGAGGGTAACTACACTATATTTGAGTTTTTAGAGAAATACAAGAGAAATTCGGGTAGAGTTTAATTATTAAATATGCAAGTTAGAAATAAAGCCTACTGAACAATTTACATTTTGAGTCTTTCAGGTTTTGTGTCAGTACTTTAGCAGTTTTTGAGAATGTGTTTGATATGACAGTGTTTGTAAAATTCTATGAAAATGCATTTTCAAAACAACTTATACATGCTTTTTATGACTATGCCTAATGTAAAGAAAATGTATTACATTCTGTATGTATACAGATTAAAAATCAACCTCTTCTTTTTTTGTGCTTTCAACTGACTTTGGAATTAAAAAAGAAAATACATCCCTATTGCTGTCTTCATCCTACCACAAAATCACCTCAAGCATCTTGGTCTGCTCAGCATTTCTGTGAATGCAACAGGAAGCAACTAGTAGTCAGTTTGTGGTTTGGGGAAGTCAGATGGCCTTTTTATTCACGTATGTTTTGATATCTGAGGCCATGAAATAGAATTTATTTTGAAGCTTAAGAATGGTTGTTGGAGACGTGTGAGTTTTTCTTTAAGTGGAACAACAAAACCAACAACAAATACTTTTTAAATTACAATGAGTAATTTGTAAATAATTTTATTTTAGCTTTGAAATTTTAAGATTTGTTTTGAGTGTGAAAAGTTGAGTAAACTATTTGCAACTGATTTTAAGAAAAGAAAGGTGAAAAACAAGAAAGGAATTGAAACAGGCAGGGACATGTGTGATCCCATCATCTTCAAAAAAATGTACTGTTTTATAATGTATTTACAATATCAATGTGGATATCTTGAACTGTTACAAATCCTGCACTGTAATAAACATGTAAATTAACTGTTTGTCTGATTTGCCAATCTAAACACCCTACTGGGGCGGCATCCATGTTTGAAGAACTGTGTAACTCAGTAACTGCCTTGTTCTGTTGTTGTAACTTAATAGAAGTGATGTGGAAGGAAGCATGGTGTGTGAGATGGTGTCTCTTCTTTCGTGACAGCTCTGTATGATGTTTGTAAGACCATGTTTGTAAGACATGAATAAATTGCTGCTTTTGCCCATACCGTTTCAATGTAAATTTCTGTCTTGAGCACTCAAGTTTCTCTAATAGATTTCCTGGCACAAATTTGGAAACATTACTGACTGAATACCAATCTTTTGCATGTGCTTTATTTTATTTTATTTTTGTTCCTCACAACAATCTTCTGGGGGCAGATATCATTATACCTGGAATACAGAAGCAAAACTTGAGCCTCAGGGAATATAGGCAATTGACTTAATTACCAAGGGATAGTAAGTAAAGAGATTTCAAGGCATATCCCAATCTTGTCTCCAAACAAGGCTACTCTCTCTAAAAGCACCTCATTAATTTGCTCTGCTAGAATCTTAAAGGGGCTCACCCCCACTTTCTTTGCCTTTTTCTTTCTATATTTTTATTTACTTTTCCAGCTTTATGTTTTTTTCAATATTTTCTGTTGCCGTTTTCTTTTTACTCTTCCTTTTTTTCTATTTTATTTTTTAAAATCATTTTCAATCACGTTCATTTCCTCTTTTATGTTACTGCTTTTTATTTACTTATTTTTTATTTTATTACACACCCAAGCACTGGATGGATTTAGTTATGAAAATGGGTTTGAAAACAGAAGTCTTATTCCTTCTTAAGCAGGGAGTAAATCTCAGAACATCTGCAATGTTTCCATGATACACCAGCTAAGGTAAACGGGACCACTGAGCTCCACCGCATGGAGGGCCTGCCTTTTTTTACAGCACTGAGATGTTTGGAGTTAACGCATTTGGTTAAAAAGTTGACCAAACTTGGAAAACTAGTCTTGTAAATGGAATGCAACTAGAATTCACTACCATTATACTTATATTTAATATGATTAATATGATTTGCAACAAAAATAAGTGTGTACCTGCCAAAAACAGAGACATTGAAGAGATTTAACAAGGTCATTAGTCACTAGAGAAAAGTTAATTAAAACAAGAATGAGATACCATTGTATACCTATTAGAACGGTTAAATGAAAACAACATGCCCAGAGTTGGTGATGAAGGGGAAGGAAATGGACCTCTCATACACTGCTGGCAGGAATATAAAATGTACATCTTCTTTGGAACAGGGTTGTCAGATTCCTAAAAAAGGTAAACATACACTTGCCATATGACCAAGTCATTCCACTTCTAGGTAATTACCCAAAAGAATTGAAAGCATGTATTTATACAAAGACTTGTACTTAAATATTCATAGCAGCTTTATTTGTAATAAACCCAAACTGTAATTAACCCAAATGGTAATTAACAGGTTAATGGATAAACAATTTTTCATATACCCATGCAATGGAATAATACTCAGCAATAAAAAGGAATGCATTATTGATATCTACAACAAATGAATCTCAAAATAATTTTGCTGGGTGGAAGATGCCAGACATCCACCCAAAATAGAGCACAGACTATATAATTTCATTTGTAGAAAATTTTAGAAAATGCAAATTAATCCATAAGTATAAAAAGCAGATTTATGTTTATCTAGTATATTAGCAAAAGGGGTGCTGATGCAAAGTTCCAGGACTCTGTTGGCTTTTGTAAAGGGTATTTATTTGGAGTAAAAACCTTACAGTTACCAGGCCCTAAAGAGTCCAACTCAAGTGCCATAAGAGGTACTTACTTTCTCACCCAAAGTCTGTTGCCACATGTTGACGCAAGATGGCGGGCGATGTCTACGAGGGTTCAGCCTTCCTTAAGGCTCCGTGGTCCCAGCTTCTTCTTCTCTCTCTTTTTTAAATATACTTTTTTTTATCTTTTTAAAGATACTTAGATTACACAAATGTTACACAAAAATATAGGGATTCCCATCTGCCCCACTCCCTATACCTCCCACAACCTCCCAGCTTCTTCTGATCTCAGCTGTAAGCTGGCATAAGGCTCATCACTCCCCTGGGGGCTTGTTTCTTTCCAGGCTCAGCTGCTCTGGTCTCTCCACAAAGTCAGCTGTAGACTATCAGGTTCATCTCTCTTCCCGGGCCTCTGCCATGTCTAATGAGCTGTTTCTCCTCCTCCATATCTGCTTGTGTGCGTCTACTTTCACGTGAGTCTGTTTTATCAGAATAAGGGGGCTGGGACTTGATGCTGAGTCATACTCTAATGATGTGGTTGGATCAAAGCCCTAATTGTAACATAATTTAATCAGACATCTCAGCTGAATCTAAAACAATCAAAAGGTTATCCCGCTAGAAGAACAGACCAGCTTACAAATATAATCTATATTTCTTTTTGGAATTCATAAATAATATCAAACTGCCACACCTAGAGACAGAGGGCGTGATGAGGGAGGTGTGGAAGGCAGAGATTAAAAAGGGGCAGGAGAAAAGTTTTGGGAGTTACAAATAAATTCATTATCTTGATGTGGTGATGGTTTCATGGGTATATGCACATTTCAAAATATATCAAATCATAGATATTAAATATGTGCAGTTTATTGTATGCAAATTATACTTCAATAAAGCTAAGGGGAAAAGTCCATTATGTAAAAGTCAATTATAATACAAAAAGAAGAATAATATCCCAACATTACTTCCAGCAATATGATTTCTGAAAATTAATAATAAAATTTAACATTCTTCTTTGGCATTTCTTTTTGTTCTTAAGATTGTTCTCCTTAAGGATGTAGAGTTACATTGTTATTTTTTAGTCATTTGAGACAGTTCTTATATAATTATGCCACCGATTCATGGTTAATTTAAGTACATTGCTTGCTTTTTATTTCAATTTTTAAGAAGTTGTTTTTTAAATTACATTGTTTCAGAGTTATATAAAATATTTAGATTGTTCTAAAGTAAAATTTACAAAACAAATTATATTTTAGAGAAGCCCATTTTCTATTTCTACACTCAACCTGCTCCCTCCTTCATAATGATTTTGAAAGGTTTGGTTTAATCCTTCTACTTTTAATACAAGCAAATACACACATATATTTATATTTTCCTCTCTAACAGATGAACAAAATCATGCTAGACACACTTTTCTCCACTTGCAATTTTCACATAATATATCCTGGAGTCATTCCCTAGCTCATATAGAAATGGTCCTCATTCCTTTTTACAGCTGTATAATGCAACCTTACAGCATCATTTCTTTTGAACATGTATTTGCTCTCCCACTATAAAATAAGACTGTCAGAAGGAAGAAATTTGTGTTTTATTGATATTAGTGTTCCATACTACTTAGATTGGAGTTTTCAAATAATATGCTCAATGAATATTTGATTAAAATTTAAGCCACCATAAATGTCAAATTTGAGTCAGATTTAATTAATTTTATATAGGGAAGTATCATGAAACAATTATTGTACAGGGATAGTAGAAGAAAAAAATCAGTTATTCCCAAAGATTTTAAAAGGATTTTTGTCATCCTAACCGATTGTGGCAGTTTGAGATTACTTATGAATTCCAAAAAGAGAGATTAGTTTATAAACTGGTCTGTTCCTCTGGGTATGATACCCTTTGATTATATTAGATTCAACTGAGATGTCTTTGATTAAATTATGTTAAGCTTAGGACTTTGATTCAACCATGTCAATAGGGTGTAACTCAGTTAAAGTCCCCACCCCCTTGGCAGACTATGTAAATGGACACTAACTCAAAAAGACACACAAAGAAGGCACAGGAAGAAAGAAAGCTCCATAGACATGGAAGAGAGAGAACTTTGCCAGTTTTGATCCTGGAGCCCCGGGGACAGATGAGCCATTCACCTGATAGTTTCCAGCTGAAGAGACCAGAGCCTTAAGAGGAAGAAGGAAGGAGAGAGCAGGGAGAGATCAGTGACTATCTTGCCGGAAGACATGGCAACTGGCCTCTAAGTGTAAGCTTTTACTCCAAAAAAAATGCCATTTATAAAAGCCAACAGAGTTCTGGTACTTTGCATCAGTACCCCTTTTGATGACTGATATACTGATTACGTATGAGAAGCCATAGAGATATAACAGAGACTGCCCAATTTTTAAAAATTAGTTTTAATCTGTTTTGCTTAGAATTGGATTGGTACTTCAGATGTTAGTATGAAGCTAATACTGAAGAGATTTTTGTTTTTGTTTTTGTTTTTGTTTTGGTGGGACATTATCAAGGAAATAAACTTTAAAAGTTACTAGAAATCTACAGACCAAATGAAGTGTCAAAGTTCATCTAAGCAAAATATTTTAAGAGCATATACTTCCTGGAGGCCTTACTCTGGTGGCCTGTGCAAGGCCACGCAGCTAGCACTTGGTAAGTCACAGTCAGCAGGCAGGTGTCCAGTCTGCACCTCAGATGGCCACATGCCTCAGAAGAAGAAGAGACAGGAGCATACTGAAAGCATCGCCTCAGCCTCTGCTATATTCCTAGGCTCTCTATTCATAGGAGAGCCCGTAAAGACACATGACCCTGGGCTGGGGCTGAGGGCCAGCCTCACCCCCGGACAGCTCCGCTGGTCAGAGGTAAGCCTGGTGATGAAAGTGCTGCTGCTGCTGCTATTTTCCTCTAATACTGATACCACCACTTTGCACTTAGATCCCTTGTTGACAGTTCATCTTCTAGTTTGATAGGGCATTGTGCTGAGTTTCATTGCTGTATTCCCCAGGGTCTGAGTCATAGGTACTCAAATATTTATTGGATTGAAATAAAAATGTAATACTTTACTGATCATCCCATTTAACCCACAATGTAGGCATCATTCCTCTAGTTCTTCTCCTAATAAGACTGAATCTCAAAATGTTATCTAATTTGAAACCATTCAATGACATAGATGATATGGAACCCAGGGCTGTTTGAGTCCAAAGTCCCTGCTTTGTGTACAGCTTCCTACTGATCTGCTTTGAAGTGGCAAGGTATTATATGCTCTACTCCTTTCACCCCAATTCCTGTGCTAATGGTAGACATACTGGAAATACTGAAAATACCAGGAAATACTGGTTGAATCCATTGCTATTTTAGTTGTTGTTGTTGTTTTTAACAAAGATCACATAACAACTACATGGTAGAATCAGGAACTGAGTATGTGTGCTCTTTCCACTAACAGTTTTAAGAATTACCTTCTACTTCTCTGAACCTTTTAAGTTTGAAAGTTTGTTGCGGAGAAGACAACTTGAGGTCATCTTGGATACGAATACCAATCCAGTGTTCAAAACTACCTGAACATCAGGTTGAGATGGATTACGTTTAACAGAAAACTACTGGGCTTGATTATCTGTGGACTGGGAAGGGATTTTAATGGTCTCAGGAAAGCAAAATGCCATAGCTCTTGATTTTATGTTGCAGAAATGTGAATTGATTAAATTGTTTTAGCAAGGCGATGTCTCTTTTTCTTATTTAAAGTTATATTTTCATTCTCCTTATAGTTTAGTGGATAAAACATGAGCTCGATATTCAGACTCCCCTTGGTGTGAATCTTAGCTGCGTCTCTTACTAGCTGTATGAGCACTGCCACACTACTCAACACTTCTGTGTCTCAGATTCTTCATCTTTAAAGGACTAATAATAATAATTCCACCATAGAAAAATACTCAGATTGCATAGGATAGTAGCGAGTGATTATGTCAATGTGAAGAAAGAAGATGGCCTGAATAAATTTAGACACCTTGACCAGAAGCATCAGGTTTATCATACCAACCAGATCCAGGCACCTCCACCAGGATGCTTATGGGCAGCTCAATCCGACATGCTCAGAGCCAAACACGTTTTTCCCTAAGGCCCCTCCCTCTGAAATGTCTTCCTCATACGATGGCACCATATCGAGACCAGCAACCCAAGCTGGAAAACAGGGTCCACGTGAAGTAGAGCTGAAGTTTTCTGGAATGGATGTCTCAGGTAAATGCAGGTAAAAATTTATGATGATGAAGGATTTAGTTCTGGGTTTTAGGCTTAGGTTTTAGATGTTGGATGTTAGATTTGGTGACAAATGAAGAAGATAAATAGTAAATTTATGTTTAATCCTCAACCATTTTCATCATGACACCCATAATTTTATGTAATGTGTGCAATCTTTCATGTGTGGAATTTGAAATATCATAGGACAGAAAGTAAGGGGAAAAGTAATTTAAAGGAGTTGTAATAAGTACTTTGAAGACGCCAAGTTAGAACTGAAATAAAGTCTTTGCATTTGATGACTTGTCGGCTTCAGGCATCGGTGAGACAAATTTCAATGGGCAAGCGGGGGCCCAAAGCCATATTGCAATGTGTTGTGGTGACTATTTCACTTTTCTCCATAAAGGGCTAATAATAATTCCATTATAGAAGAATGTCAAAAGTGTACAAAAATCTGGTGGAGGGATTGCAGTGAGAGGTGGAACTATCAAGAGCAAAATGATTGAGCTGGATCAAGGGAGTGGAGGAGTAAAAACATAAGATTTTAATCATAGAGTGGGATCCTAGAATTGAAACTTCCATATATGGAATTGTTCAAGGTGACAACAAGTTCTGGGAAGAGACTTCAGAGTGAACTGTTGAAGTGAGTTTGCAGTGGATTTCCAGAAAACGTTGATTGGATTTCTTTAGATCCAAAGGGACAGAAAGGCAAGTCTAGTAAATCAAACTGAGACTTTTAAAATAAACATTGATGTCTGTTAGTAGTTCAACTGCTTCTAGAAGCTTTTTATTTCACATATAGTGTATATTCATCTTAATATTTAATATTTCCATCAACTCTATGAAGAAGGTAAGAAAGATATTGGTTTATTTTAATTATTTGGGAGTTTGAGGATTTATCAGAGGTTAACATTTGTATTTTACCAGTTGAAGCAGCTGTGGGATAGAAAAAGGGTTGGGCTGGAGGGAGACAGCATTTCAGGGGGAGTTTAGGATTAAGGTAGGACAGAGCCAAAGCACACAAGAAAGAGAAAAAGCATGTCAAGTGAGGGAAACTCCAAACCATTCATATCACTCAGTGACTTGAACGACAGGAAATTTTAATGGGCTAAATGGGGTGGGTAGACAATACTTCTTATGTGAGAAATGCTTTATTTGGGAAAATTGAAACCTCAAATATTTTTGGTAGATCTATTTTATTGTTTTGGTAGTGCAGCCCTGTGTTCATTCACATACATTAATATACACATGTAGAATCCTGGGTGCTTTGTATAATTAAATATCAAATATGTTATTAGCAGCCAAAGCAAAATTTCAACTTTATTAAGTTTATGAAAGCTGTTAAAGGAATCAGACTAAGGAAAAATGTTGTTGAGATATTTATAAAGATGAAAATTATTAAGTATTATTATTTTAGCATTATAATTTTATTAAATCAACTGTAGAAGAAGCACAAAGGTATACAACTTAAAGAATTACACAGAGACTATACCAAAAACAAACACAGTCTTGTACTCTGAGGAATGTAAAAAAGAGATAGTTGGAGAAGGAGAGAGATTAATTTATTCCCCCAGATGCATACTGAGATGCTGTTTTATATTCAATGTAGAAGAAACACCTTTTTGAGACCACATTAATTTCAAGGCTTTTATTATACTGTTCTTTCTCCCCTTGACATACATGGGTAACAGTGAGTAACAGGGAAAGTCATGCGTACCCAGAAACAGAATGCATTAACATTTTGACCTCATTCTGAAAACATTTGGAAAAAAATTAGTAAAAAGTAATTCACTACTATTGATAAATATATTAATGATATTTTTAGATACCATCTTAGGTGGCTTTTTCACTTCAGCAATGAAATAAAAACTAGTCTTCCCATGAACTGTAGACTTAATTTATTAGAAGTAGTTAGAAGACAAATGGGTAAACTGAACTTTCCTTTTCTAATTTTGACTTAAAAGTGATTATGAATTGTTACAGAGGTTAAAATTATTTCGTAATCTTATCATGTTAACTACCATAGAAATATGTGCATTGAAAAAATTATGGGGCAGCATGGAAGGGTGCTACAATAAGATATGAATGGTAGTTCCCAATCTCAGTCTCAGTTCTACTATAAGCAGTGGCAAGTCAGTTTCATTCTAACATTTTAAAGTTCCATGATTTCTGTATGATCAAGATAATTTTGTTCTAGTGTGACGTCATTTAGATATTCAAGGAATCTGATAGAAATCAATATAATTCTTCCACATTTTTCATGGAAAAATTGGCAAAAAAAAAAAAAAAGAGATAAATTTGAAGAAACAATGTTGAAGCCAAGACTCTTATTTGGTGAATATGGGCCTTTTTTCTTCTCGGACTCGGTCCTCCCAGCTGGTTCACCATCACCCTCGCACATGTGAAAGGAGCAGTGTAAGGATCAGTTGGCTTCTTCAGCCACTGGCCTGAGGCCTCCGCTGCTACCACATTCCCTCAGAAATTTCCTTCAGGTGGTCAAAACTCATCTTTCCTGCAGGTGAGAGGGTTTCTTTCTAAAGAGCATGGTATGAATGGTTCAAAAACAAGTGCTGGTATCTACAACTGCGAGCAAAACAGTTCCGTCCATCTGCCTCATAACATCCAAGGCTCCTCTCAGTCTGAAGCAGAGCGGGCATCACCATCCCAAAATCCTCAAGACTGAAGAATAAACAAACATAAAGGGGGAACGCAGCCATGGACCAAAGTAGATTTATTATTATTGTAGTAACAGAAGAACTTGTAACATTGATATAAAGATAGTGGTGAACAGAAGTTTTAAGGGGAGGGGGAGGGAAGAATAGGTGGAACATAGGGCATTTTTAGGGCATTGTAGTTGTTCTACATGACATTGTAATGATGGTTATAGGCCATTATACATTTTATCAAAACCTATAAAACTAAACGGTGCAAAGTGTAAACCATAATGCAAACTATAGACCTTGGTTAACATCAATGCTTCAATATTTGTTCATCAATTGTAATAAAGACCACACTAATGTAAGATCTTATTAATAGGGGAAAATGTGAGGGGGGTGGGGTATATGGGAATCTCCTATACTTTCTATGTAACTTTTCTGTAATCTAAAACTTCTTTAAAAATAAAGCTTATTATATGAAAATAAAAGAAACAGTCCCATCCATTAAATAAATATTCAGCTGGAAATGCTTTTCATTTTACCATTTATATTTTAGGATTTAATATTGCCTCTTCCAAATGACTGCTTTAGAATATACTGACAACTTAAGATATATTAAAAATAATATATTAAGATCTTCAGAATTAAGGTGAATGTATGTACATCAACCAGGTTACTTTAGACAAGAGGATCTGGGCTCTTACATGTGTGTGTAAGAAAGGCAAGGAAAAAAAAAAAAAGAAGAAGAAGAAAGGATGTGTAAAGGAATGGTAGACTCTGAAGGTGAATGTCATGTTCTTCAACATTGTACCGGAGGTTTGGCCTTAGAACTGTGACAGAATTATCCTGTATAGTGCCCCAGTTGTTTATCATTGGAAATTTTTTAACAAAATGATATGTTGTAAATCAAATCCTATTTAATACTGACCTTCGGAATAAGATTTTTAAAAATCTATGTGTATAATGATTTGGATGAGGGAGTCTTGAAACTAGAGAGAGATGGAAGGTGGAGGATATTTAAATTTTAGAATGCTATCTTAAAAATTGCCACTCTTGAAGGTTCTGTCTCAGTAGACTTCCGGTAAGACTATTCAGG
>PVKH010034228.1:0-11907 GCA_004027955.1 Chaetophractus vellerosus
GGTCTTTGCTTCCTATTTTCCTCTCCTTGAATTCAGCTGAAGTCCCAGTGTTATATAGGTGAGAAATGGCTTTACGATTGAACTCTTTTGTTCAATTTTTGCCATATCTATTTTCTGGCTGGATGTCCAGTTGGACACAACACTACAAATTTCATCTCCCTTAACAAACTAGGCTTCATTGGAACCATGTCAAGCACAGCTGTCAGACTTTCAACAATCATTCTAAGCACCCTTCCTGAGAATGGACAACCCCAACATCTTTGGATATAGAAACCTGAAAAGATGATAAAGTCTGCTCATATTCCCTTGGACACAGTTGTTGAATCTCCTCTATATTAATATTCCATCTCTTCACATTTAATCCCTTTTGCTCAGCTCATTATCCCTTCCAAGCATAGTGTAGGCCATGCCATGATCAAGGCCAACATGTAGAATGGAGATAAAGCCATGCTACCTCATCAGGATGACATGAGTATGAAATGACAACACAAGGATGATATGCTTTGAGAAACTTAAAAAGTGAAATGTAAATTTGAGACTATGAAAAGTTGTTTTTTTTTTTTAATTAAGATTTCAGAAGGCTTCAGAGGGTTTTTTATTGGAAAAAGATTTGCTTTTCTTTTTCAGGACAAAGTAACCTTTCAGAGTTAATGTTGGCAAACTCTATAATTTAAGCAACTTTAGGACTTGCCGTGGGGTAGTGCTTTAGTTTGCCAAAGGCTGCTAATGCAAAGATACCAGAAATGTGTTGGCTTTTATAATGGGGACTTCTTAGGGCAAAAGCTCACAGTTCTGAGGCTGCGAAAATGTCCAAAACAAGGCATCATCAGAGATGCTTTCTCACCAAAGGTCGGCTGCTGGTTGGATCCTGTACATGGCAAGGCAAGATGGCAGCTTCTCCTTGCTTCAGGCCTGCTCCACTGATTCTAGCCTCTGGCTTCTCTCTCAGCCTCTCAGGGTTTCTCTGTCTTCCTGCAGTCCTCTCTCTCACACACGGCAGGGTCAAAATGGTGTCTTTGTCTGTGTCTCTCATCTTTCTCTGTATGTTTCTGCTTTCAGTTTTCCGCTTATATAAGCCTCCAGCAAGAGGGCAGAGACCCAACCTGGGGCTTTTCTCTCTGATATAGTCCAATCAAAGGCCCAAAGTGATCTAATCAGATGATCTAATCAAAAGGGCCTTTAACTAAATCTAAGGCAATCAAAGGACCCCCACACCCCACCCGCAGGAATAGATTAGTTCAAGAGCATGGTCTTTTCTGTACAAAACTTCATAATGTCACAGATTGTATATTGCTATATTTATTTTACTTCTTTAGTCTCTATTTTATCCATTAGAGTTCGTCAATGTGTTTGTATTTTGCTTGATACTACTTTGAGAAGCTTATGTAGTTCATAGCCATTTATTCAATTGCGGAATTCTTTTCTTTCACAACCTGTCTGTAAAATGTAAAAATGTTGCAATGCATTTGGGCTAATAATATTTTGTCTTTGAAGTCCAGATTCAACTCTGTGGAAGTGGATATAGATTATAATGACCTATTGCATGCTACCCTACCTGTTGAAGCCCATGGTTTGTTAGCAAATATATATCAAAATAGAAAAGATCATCTTTGCTTTTCTTTGTGAGCTGATAACATTATTTATCTGAGTTAAAAGAGACTGCTGTTTAGTTATTGCTATTGCTTTATGGGGCAGGGGAAGCTGTGAATAAGTGTTTTTGGCTCTGACCACATACATTTTTGCCAGCATGTTAGGGAAGCAAAGAATTATAGCACTGATTCCTGGCCAGTTTAACATAACATGGAAGGTGAAGATATGGTAAGGGATAATAAAATATTTTGCTTAGTTTTCTGTGAAGCAGTTTTGATAGCCACAATTAGACAGATGCTATTACCATTGCTTCTCAAATGTGGTCATGGATTGCAGGGGATGGTAAGAAATTTTGTATTTACTTGAGTCACCAGCATAGCTAAAGTGGCAGACTTTCTTTAGCAGCCTGACTTTATTATGGTATCAAAGAAAATTTTAATAATGAAAGTTGGAAGACTAATAAAATAATAGCTAACATTCATTTTTCAGTTGCTAGTTTCCAGGCTTTATTCAACATAATTTATTTTTAAATTAACTTATTTATATTGACTACAATTCTAGGAGGTAGGAGACTAATATTATTTCTATCTTATAGATGAGGGAACTGAGTTAGAGAACATTTAAGTAAGTTGCCTCAAGTCACACAGCTAGTGAGTAATTGCATTGGTCAGCTATTGCTACAGAACACAAACTCACAAAATTGCAGGGCTAAGCAGGAATAAGGAGCTATTCTTACACATGTGTGGTCAGTTGATGTTTAGCTCATCTAGGCTATTATTATTACGTTGTGGCAGCTGGGCAGCTCTCTTCTAACACAAGTCGTTGGTTGGCTGGGGCAATTCTACTCCACATGTTTCTCATTCTCTTTGGACTTGTGAGCTACCTGGGGAATATTCTCATGGCCATGGCAAAACTGCGAGAGCGGGACGTGAAAGCACCCAAGGTCTCTTAAGGCCGAGGCTGGAAACTAACACAGAATCACATCCTGCCTAGTTCCAAGGCCAAAAGTAGTGTCACGGCTGAGGCAAGAGTCCTCAAAGTACTGGGACGTATTCTATGCCCACAATGAGACCATGGCAAAGGTGTAAATACAGGGAGCGGCTGAGAACTGAGGCCAAAGACGCAATCCACTGTGGTGATGTAGATGAGATTTGAACCTAGGTTATGTGTTCCAAACGTACTCCTTGCTCCTGTGTACTATGCTCCACTGCCTCTCAAGACATGCTCCCATTGCATCTCTTTATGGATAGCTATAGTGTAAGGCACCCTTTTTGAAGGCTGAGGAATAAAAGCAATTAGGCCTTCTCTAACACTTGTGATTTAAGCAGAAATGAGTGTTCTACATGTACAATGAGACAAGTATTAAACAGGAACACATCAGGAAATTATTTAGTCAAAAGGCAGTGCATATATCTAAAACTAAATTTACATGTACATGAAAGTATGTGCGTGTATATATAAATACACACAAATGTGCATATTCCTATATATGAATGCGGAGGTTTCCCATAGCAGTTGCCAAAATTGTCTGGGCTTTTGATTGTACGTCTTACAATAACAACTGACTTTTAGGGGAGCAGTCTTAATTTTAAAAATGCTTTAATCAAATAAAAGCAGACTGCAAGTTCACAATTTGTCCATTTCACAGATGTATTTAATTGAAAGGTTCAATCTGTCTCAAATCACAACAATTTTGGATGTAAAATAATGTTTTATGTTATTCATATGCTGGTTTTTTTGTGTGTGCATATGGAATCTAAGAACCCACTGAAAGCTAGCTAGAGACACTGGATTTTATCTCAAAGTTATTGTGATGTGGTTACACTGGGCAATCTCTTCTCATTAAAACACAATTTCCTGGGAAATAACTAAGTGGATGATATACAATTGCGAGAGAATAATGAAATAAAATGAACCCCCAAAGCCATCTTCCCAATATAAATCACAAATTGCAGTGATCTGAAAACAGAATGTAAGGATGTGCTCAATCCAGAAAAAGCTCAATTGATGCTTAATTTTTGCATCACATCTGGTAAGGATGTAATTAAGGGCTCCACAAGATGGAAACATTAAACATTTTGCGTAGAAAGATAAGAAATGCAAAGATCAGTATTAGGATAAAAGCAACTTCCTCCTATTCCTTTGTAATGTGAAATAATTTCTCCTAAGCTAAATACCATTAGTTGCTTCTGTGTTTATTGTTTGCTTAGGTTTTATTCAAAAGGGGCTCCAAGGGTTACTAAATTAAAAGGAAAGGGTAGAATGTATCAGCGGCCCATAGAGACAAGGGGCATGCCATTCTATGAAAAGGTTGAACAGTGTCCAACTTGACAAGAAAATTGACTTTGGCAGATCCCTGGGGCATTTAAGGAAACAGTGTGTACCAGTTAGTCTCCAATTTTGCAGTCCCACCAATCCATGACGCTGAAGTGAGATGACAGCTCCTACTTAGCGCTACAAAAACTCAACAACCAAAAGGCCAAGAGGTTCAGTGACTGACAATTCTGGGATATGTGATCATTGTCAGTTGTTACTGCAGGTCCAGGGAGGTTGGAGTGAGAAACTAAGCACTTATTGATGGGCTAGGGATGCCAGAAAAGTTACATAACTCAAATTACAAGAGGGCTAAGTAGGGGTCTAAGACCAAAGACAAAGGTATAAGGGCCTGCTACTTTGGTACATCAGATATAGACCAGAGGTTTTGTAACCTAGAGGAATCTAAGTTGTCTGTGGTCTGAAGCAGCTCAGAGTCTAAAACACAAATTAATACAAGTGTTTCATTAATGGTTTGGAGCAAGCTACGTTTCTCGACATTGAGAAAAGAAAGACTGGACCTTGATCATGTGAGAAGGAAAGGATGCAGAATGCAGGAGTCAGAAAAAATAGATCAATGTAGCTAGGATTGAAGCATAGACAGGGACCTAATCATAATACAGGGTTTACTCATCAGAAGGGACCTCAAGAAATTCTTGTGAAGACAGAAAGTGACTCCAGTTAGAGGTGGATTAGAGTTTGCAGGGTTATGGGGAAAGTGTCTGCAGTGGACAAAGCAAACAGTTGAGGGACCAGTGATGCTGATATAAAGGAAAAGTGTTCCACTGAACAAGAGGTTCTGTCTCGCTTGCACAGACTTCCTCACTCTGTCAAAAGACCAGATTACCCGAGCAAGTTCCACAGAGAAATGATAATGGATGCTGGATTAAAAAGCTTTCTGTTGTCAAATAACATTGGGAAACACTGAGAGTTTAACCTTGTTTAAAGGCTCAAATGGTTCCTTTAATGCTTTCGTTCTCTCTTGGTTTACCCTGTTCTTCAAAACCTTAGTAACCTAATGGGGAGCCTGCAATGAGTACATATGTGTGTGGGTGCATACAGCCCATAGTTTTTTCAAAGGAGAACATATTTTTATTGAACTCAGGCAGGGTCCCCTCAATGGTCTGATTCAAAAATAGACATTCAGACATGAGTCCTTCTGGTTTCCATCTAGCAAGGCAATCCTCATGGGCACAGATTCTCTGGTACACAACTGGACTTTCTACAAAGAAATAGCTGTGGTCTACTCACTAAACTTCTGCCCAATTGAACCCATTTTGTTTCCTTGAAAACTCTTGAGGTTTACCATAATTTGGCATTGCTCTTCTTACTGCTCAGTTCAAGGAGGCTGTTGCCAGAGCACTTTAAAGTGGTAAGCCCACCAGCCAATCTCACGTCAAAGCTATTATGGATGGCTAATCCCTTTCAATACATCATTTATTCTCTTAAAGCAATTTGTAAAATGAATAAAAGGAGAATTGCAAGTTATAATAAAATTATAGCAGCTATTTTAAAACAGAGATGCATTTCAGATAAGCAAATGATTTTTTTCTGGTCAATTCCATGAACCTAACCAGCCTCAAGTGATTTACATGATCAATTTTCTCTCTTTCCTTGCAAAGATCGTGACCTGATTATTAATAAAGAAGAAAAAAATACTCCATAGACATAGACTCTTATGACTCAGTTCTGCGCAAGTGACCACCAATTGGCTGTAGTGAGATTGATTTTGTGGATGATACAGGTTTTAAGGAGGGGGCATGCATGCCAATCACAGGGGGTTTGCTGCCTCAAAATAATTTCCATCTCTCATTCCACAGTCATTTGGATTCACATCGGCATTGATTCAATTTACCCTCTCACAGGTAGAGAAAGAAAATATCTCTGTAAACTCCATGGTACCATGGAATGTTAAGTCATTACCCATTAAATGTTCATTCTGAGTGTGAGAAAGGCAGAGACTGAGTTGAAACCATGTTTCTTCCACAGGAAATGGAAGATTCCCCAAGCTGCATGACCCCAGAGGACACCTGGAATCCTAGGAAGAAACAGGTTGGTTTATTCTCTACCTACCCCACACTCTCAACCCCATCTACTGCAACTGACAGTGATGCAATGGCCTGGATTCCTGGGCATTCCTTCTGCTCACTATGTCAGAAACAGAGGAGACTGTGAAGAATGGGAAGTGTGTTTTCTAGGAACCATGCAAGGCACTTAACAGTTCTTAACTTACTTAATCCTTCACAGCAGTGCAGATTAAGTTGGCTAAGCCAATTTTGCAGATAAGGACACTCAAAACTTTAATGCTTGTGCTTAATGTTAAAGAGCATGGCCTTGGGTGTCAGAGATTTGGGGTCAAGATCAGTTTTATGTTACAGCACACATGGAAGTTTCTATATTATATATACATTGACTTACGTATGTCAAAGGGTGTGGCAGATCATCTAATTAAAACCCGATCATTTTAGTTACGGAACTTGATGATCAGAGACTTTGCAGGAGTTGCCCAAGGTTATCTAGAGAGCGGAGGCACTAGAAGTATAACATAACTTGGTACACATCCTGGCTTCCCTTAATTTATATCTGATCATGAAAGGAGTGATAGGAAGAATGATTGGCTCAAAATTATCACCAGTCATCAAGAACTGATCATGTCTTTACTGAGGCAGGTTTGGGGAAGAGAAACATAGAAATCTATTTGTAAGAATGTTAATTTCTCATATTCAAAAATTTAAATTAGCTAACGTAGCTCTCCATTGATAAAGGCTAGCCAACTCTACTTCACTCCTCCAACCAGCTTTTTTCTCTATAGAGTAGCATTTATGTTTTAAGTAAATATTTCTTTCTTGCTGTGATCTTTCCGTATTCTTACGTCTCCTTCTTAGTAATCATATAAACTCAAAGACACTCAGAGACACGGTTCCCAATCCCTTTTATTAGGAACAACTAAAGACCATACAGGGTCTCCCTCTAAGGCATCTTGAGCTAATTTGCCATAGAATACTATTGGATTTAATCAGAATATTTGTATCACCGTCCCACTCTCTTTTATACATAGAATATTTCCATACATAAAAATTGTCATGTGTGTTAAACAAGGGAGGCAGTTTAAAATCTTAAGAAAGAGTTAATTAAGTACAGTCTAATTGTACTTATGTATGCAATTAAGCACTGAATTGAAGAAAGAAAAAGTATGAAGAACATCTGGCTTACATGATCATGGGCTGAGCAATTCACAATTAGTATGCATGTGATTTTGGACATTATCCTCATCTGAGAGTTAAATTTTACCCATCAATTATAGACATTAATTATGATGAATGCTGGAAATAGTTCTACATTGTTGTGCTAATTTTAAGTAAACGTACCTCTCTTTTTCTGTACATTTGGAGTGCTGTCGGATGTCTTTTTAAAAATACATTACCTTCTCCTTTATTTTCAACATCCAATCACTCAGCAAGTCCTATTGATTTTATTTCCTAAATAGTTCTTAAAAAAAATCCATTTCTCCGCCCCTCTGCCACCATCCTAATTAAAGCCATCAACATCTCTCACCTGCTCTCCCACAGCAGCCTATTTAAGAATAGATGTCAAAGATTTATTTCACTCATTAATGAAGGAACCAAAAGAGCTGGCTCACAAAGCATAATTTCTGTAGTGTTTTAGTTTAGCTGTGATTATACCAGTGTTTCATCTTGCTTAATTTTCCCCCCTTCTATTAGAAAAGTTGTAGGGTTACAGAAAAATCATGCAGAAGATACGGAGTTCCCAAACAACCTCCCCCATGCACGCACACAGTTTTCTCTATTTTTAACATTGTGCTTTCGTGTGGTACCTTTATTACAATTGATGAAACAATACTATTGTAATTGTTATAATTAATGGTTTGCTTTTAGTGGTTCCTAAGGGGCTGTACAAAAGGGGAAAACTTTTTATTAAATGCCAGCTTGCCATACATTCTGTATTTTATTTATCATATTTGGTTAAAAAATCAAAAGACGAGGAAGGCCGGCAAAATTCCACATCTTCCTACCACCGTGCTTGGTGTCTACACTTGTCTGATTTGGAGTTGCCTTTCGAGAGAGCCTGGCTAGGGAAGGAAGTTTCCATGTTATGGAGAGACTATGGAATGCCAGTACACAGAAGAATTAGTTGGAAACTTGTTGAAAATACAGATTCAAAGGCTCTATACTGAGGGCTTTGGGTTTAGTAGGTACAGTGGTGAGGTGCTTATTTGCTTTCAGCTCCGTATCCCGGGGCGACATTCCCCTGGCCCTGTGGCTTCCTGGTACAATTGTTCAAGAGGAATTGTGGTGGAAGGTTGGCAGTGTAAGGACGGAAGCGATGCCAGGGGGTTTCTTCTCCTCTTTCTGTTTCAGGGGGCATCTCCAGCCCCCACAGGACAACCCCTCCCTGCCCAGTGGCCTGGCTTTCTGGCTGGCAATAGCACTGCCTCCTGTGCTCCTTCCACACCAGGACAGGCAATGGCTTCCTGCTGCAGCTAACATTTGGGTTGCCCCACCGTGCCCTATTTGATGGCCTTCTTTGTTCCTGGAGGGAGGATCTGGGCAGCACATCACAGCATCCACCATGGAGGGTCAGGCCCTGGACTGTGGACACACCCCAGGAAGCTGTCCTTTGTCAGCTTGCAGCTTCTTCAGAACCACCCCACCTCAAACCTCCAAACACACATACATAGGTAAAAAAAATTCACCGAGGGTGGCTAAAATATGTAAAACACAACCCTCACGTAAAATTTGGCCACTGATACTGATATCAGCATTCTCGGTAGTTAAGCTTTTTTTTTTTTTTTTTCCCCATTTTGAACCACTGGGTAAAGTCAAATCAAAGGACATATGTGGGTAGAACTAATCTGGGCCCTCAGGTCATGGTCTGAGTTTAAGCCTTCGCTATTATATCTGACAGACCCCAGGGATAGCAGAATGACATTTAGACAGCATTTTCTAATAGAGTTTGCTGAACAACATAAATATGTCAGCACATGAAATCAGGAGTTGAGGATCAGTCACCTGGAGATGGATTTTAGGCAGATGCTTCCAGAACAGAGACCTGGCACCCAGGACTGGCTTAGCTACCCTGATGCTCCTGGGGCAGTCTGAGGGATACTGGGCCACAGCTGCCAGCGCTGCCTACGGGGTCCTGAGGTCAGGAGAGGAAAGACAAAATCCTAGCACAGTCCTGGCAACGCCAAGGGCAAGAGAAGATCAAGTTGTGAGTGGGAAGGCCAGAGGCGGAACACGCGCGCCAAGACCTTGAAGCTGGGGAGGGGTTGAGACAGACAGGAGGATGGAGTGTGAAGTGGTGGTGTGTCAAGCAGGTGGAGATGGAGGGGGAGGATGTGCAGGTCACACTTGGATCGGGGTGGACCTTCTGGGTACATCCCTTTTATGTATGGTCAAGTCAGGGGAGGGGTGTGCAAACCTTAGACTCCTTCCTCCAAGCCCTGCACTAACTCTTCATGCATTCAGGTTCCCACATTTTGTAAGCAAACACATCTCTTATTGAAGACAGAGAAAATGTCTTTGGTTGCAGCTAGCAGAAAAGCAAATCCCAGAAACAGCCCAAGAGATTCAGGAAAGACTCCTCCCTTGAAATAACTTTGGTCAAGGCTCATAACAAAATATAACAGAGCTCAGTCTCATAGTCTCTCTTTGCAAACAGAGCCCATATGATCTTATGGTTTTCAGGATCCAGAAGAGAATACCCAGAGGGAGCTTTTGGAATCATTGCCATAGCAATCGAGGATACTATTACTATATTTTTAATGTCATTCATGACCATAAGTCTTTGCTCAATAGCATCTAATATTTTCATATTTCAAAAATTACCATTATGATTTCACATTGATCCTTAATAACATGAATAATTTGAGTCGTTAAATCCATTAAAATAGCCTGATTAGACAATAGAGCCCAACAAAACCTCTTCCTTTAACAGATATAAATGCTATTTTGCAATCACATGGAAAATACCCTAAGAAAGAAGTCAGCTTCCAAAGTGCATGTGTGCACATATGATTTTCAAACATACATCCATGATAGTTATCTTAATTTATGTAGCACTTTTTGGTCTGCAAATGGTTTGACATACATTTTCTCATTTGATGGACATTAGCTTCCTTCCTTCTCATGATATCATTTTTATGATAAGGAGGAACCCTCCCAGTTTGCAAAAACTTCCTTTTTGAAGTCTTCACTTGTTCTTATGGGTACTTCCTTCCTTTACCCTATACCACAGTGCTTCCCTTCTGTTTGCTTCCGGGGTTTAATGTGTTCCCACTCCTCAGGGATTGTATGAATGGACACTGTTGGGCGAAAGAGAAAGAGCTGGTCATGGGGTTTCATGTATCAACAGCAGCCTGGATATTTAGAAGGCTTTATGGTGGGCTGTAGTTGGTCTGACACATATCAGCTCACAAGGATTTAAGAAGCTGACACTTACTTATCCCAGGTGAGCTGCCCCAACTTGACACTCCTCATGTTGTAGATGTCTCTTCCTGCTCTCTTTCCAAGTGGGTTCTCATTGTCCTGGGAAGGTTTTCATTTGGACTATAGACATAGTAGGGAGAAACACTTGTCACCCTGGCATGGCCTCCGTCCACATCGTCCACCATGGTGATAGATCCATGATCCTCGCGTGGCTGCTCATTACCCTCACTGTCATGAGAACACAAAGCTTTTAATTGTCCGGCACCAATCAACGGTCTCCTCAAGTCTACTCTGTACTCCAGTCATATATATTTGCATATATGTATACAGATTCTGGAACATGCCATATTTTTGCCTTGCTTCTGTGTATATGCCGTTCCTTGAGTTTGAAAATTCTTCCTCTTCACCCTTTCCTTCAAATTTTCTCCTTTCAATAATCCTTCAAGATTCCACTCTAACTCTCTAGCCTGAATTAGGTTCCTCCCATTTGTGCGCTGGTATTGCCCTTGTACGTTCAGTTGTAACACTTTACCATACCATGTTGTAACTTTTTATCCACTTATCTGTGTCCACTGTCACCACCCTCACACAAAGGAACTAAGAAAATGGGTACGGGGGACTCTTTTCTTCTGTATCCCTGGCACTCCACAAATACTTTTTGTATGAATGCAAGAAAGAACAAATGGGTGAATGAATGACTTTGTGGAAAGTGCAGTCTACTTTGAAGAGGATCAAAGATGAACTCTCCACAATCTGGGCCTTTGAATGAAGCAACAAACCAGAGTGTACATGAAAAATCTAGAACAGCACCATTAGAAGAGCCTACTAGTCACAGGGTGGGGCCAAGAGATTATAGTCATTGATAGATGCCAAAGTATGAAATATAATTTATGATTTGCAGAGTCTGTGTGGGTGATTCTTTTATTTTCTTCCATTTTTAAACCTGTGTTTCCCTGAAATAATTCTACTTGGCTTGTAGCTGGGGACTAAGTAAAACAGGACCTAGAAAGACAACACAGAAAATGGTATGTTTTACAGACAAGTTGCTGCAATGGATTTCTGGGATAGGAGAAAAATGATATGTCTTACGGTTATGGGACTTAGTAAAATATAAGTAGAGGATGGGAAGAATCTGTTAGGTGACAGCTTTGAGTAGCATGCGCTAAATTCTAAGAATACTTTCTCAGGAAAAGTGATATCATTTGCTTTTGAATATCTTTCCACTTTGACACCATTTTCAACTTTCTTCCTAAGAATCAAAGACGAATACCAGAACAATCTATGACGCTAAAATTCTGTCTTGGAGAGAAGGTAATTTTTAAAATTAAATAGTCATTAAGCATACTTCAAAACAATTGCTTTCAAATAACAGGCATATAAAATACCTTCTTAAAATAATGCTCATTCTTCTCTGAAAAATATATGATGGTATTTATAAAATATTGAAAGATCACTGCTCACA
The DNA here is from genome assembly GCA_004027955.1 of Chaetophractus vellerosus. Taxonomy (NCBI): domain Eukaryota; kingdom Metazoa; phylum Chordata; class Mammalia; order Cingulata; family Chlamyphoridae; genus Chaetophractus; species Chaetophractus vellerosus. Next base: position 11,815 of record PVKH010034228.1, read on the forward strand.
GGATTATTTCTGCACTTAATATAAGTCCTGGGGCCTGCTGTATAGCCCAGTTGGTAGGGCGCTGGTTTACCACATGGGAGGTCCCCAGGTTTG
>PVKH010034229.1:0-11891 GCA_004027955.1 Chaetophractus vellerosus
TTTTTTTTTTGTTGTTGTTGTTATTTTTGCAACTTTCCTGTAAATTTGAAATTACTTCATAATAAAAAAAAGTTAAAGTAGATACGATTTTAAAACCCAGGCTATTTTAATGCAAGAAAGTATGAAGAGGGGCCGGCTCGATAGCCCAGTGGATAGGGCGCCGGCATACCACATGGGAGGCCCCAGGTTCGGTTCCCGGGGACCTCTCCTAGCGGGCAGACCGCCTTGAGAATGGCAAGCCGCCATGGGCGGGCCGGAGCCGCCATGGGCAGGGCAAGAAGCTGCCACGGACATGGCAAGAGCCGCCACGGGCAGGGCAGGTCGCCCGCGGATGGAGCGCAGCCACACCCGCGAACTGAAAGTCGGCCGTGAACGGACACAGAGACCGCCCACAAGCGGGGAAAGCCGCACCTGCACAGTGACCACTCTCGGCGTGTTGCCGCAGCGGGGGGAAGAGGAGATATGTAATAAAATAAATAAATCTTTAAAAAAAAAAAAAAAAAGAAAGTATGAAGAACCACCCACGCACACAAAGAAGAATGTTGACTTTTAAATTCTCTGTCTCAAAAAATGTTACTTCACACAATTTTAATAATCTGAGGTTAAAGAGTGATTAAGAAATTTAAAGGTAACCAATAAAATTAAATATTTATAAAAACCAGCCTTCCAAAACACTGTTTTTAACAAGGCAAAGAAAATAGCATTTATAGAGCAAAACGAGGGAAAGGTAATATCATGGCAGCAAAATGCAATTCAGCAAATATTTACTAAGTGCCAATTAGCTACAAGTCACATAAATAAAGTAAGGTAACAGACATAAGAGCAGACTTTTAAGCTAAAACAATCACTGTAAATACCAAACTCTCCTATCTATGACAAAGACATTGAATCATAAAATAAAATTCAATTCAATTCTATTCCTACAAAAGACCATACCTATATCAATGACACAAAGTGATTCAAATTAAAATAATGAGCAAAGATACACCTGGCAAATACTAATAAAAGACAAAGTAATTCCAAACAAAAAACATTAAATGAATATGGGGGTTATTTGAAGCTATAGAAGGTATAGTCCACAATGAAGATACAGCACTTAACCTTTATATGTTGAATAATACTATTTGAAAATTTAAAATTTCAGAATAGAAAAAGAAACTGACAGAAAAGATAGTGGCCAAAGATACACACCTCTGAGACTATCAACTAGGGAAAACATTAAGTTATATTAGGTGTAAATAATACATATTGAGTAAGACTGATTCAAAAGATTTATATCAAACTCTACACCCCACCAAGAGAATCCAATTTCTTTTTAAGTACTTTATGGAATATTTTCAAAATCTGATCATCTGTAAAGATACATAAAAAACCTTAATAAAATTATCTAACCACAATACAATAAATCTGTAACAAATTAAAGTTTAAATGAACAAATAAAATCCACTCTCAAATTAAGAAACAATCTCCTAAATAACCATGAGGCCAAGAAATGAAAACAATTCAGGTTGAGCTATATGAAACTGCCGTTTCTGTAGGATCAAAATAATTGAATATCAACAATTTCTTATCCCTCATAATACATATATTACACAATATATTAGAGATTATTTACACAATAATAATGAGAATACTACCTAACAAAAGTTACAGTATACAGCCAAATCTATACTAAGAGGGCGATCCAAAATGTAAGTGCCTTCATAATTAAACAAAGAATTAAAAGATGGGTTCAACTATAAGCCACCAGACAGTAAGTTTCCTGAACAGCCATGTTTATTTTGCTGACCATTATATTCCTTACACTTAGCACAGAGCCTGGCATGTGGCAAGTATGCAATAAATAGTTTCCAATTAATGAATTCAAGGCATTAGAAGATAAGCAACACAAGCTAAAAGAAAGTAAAGAAGAATAAAGGTAAAAGCAGACAAAGACTTAGAGAATTTGTAAACAAACAATAAAATAGGCAAATATCTGGCTTGTCAAAACCAAGAGGAAAAGACAACAGAAGTAGTAAATATTTACACTTACTTTAGTCCAAGCTTGGTCCTAAATATTTTTACATGCATTTTCTCATTTAAACCTCACAGCTCAAATGCAGACCAAAATTAATTCCAGATGGATTAAAGACCACAATATATAAACTACACATAATCAATCACAATGAATAAACTTTATATGGATACCTGAACAAACAAAATTGGATAATTAAACAAACTGCCAAAACACATTTAATAGATTTGGAGAAATTTAAACACTGTATATTTGAAATCAATATATTATTATTAACTTTTTAGGTGTGATAAGGGCCTAAGTTTTTTGTTTTTGGTTTCAGGCCCTTTAAAGTCTTTATCTTTTGGCAGTACATACTGAAATATTTATAGATGAAATGATAAAATGTTAGAGGATTTGATTCAGAATAAATGGTGGGAGCAAGAGAAAGTGGCAGGCACAAATGAAATAAGATTGGCTATGAGTAGATGGCCATGTTAAGTGATAGATACATGAGATTTCACTATACTCTTTTATCTTTAAAACTTTTAATTTCTAAGTAAAAAGTAAAACAAACAAAACAGAAAACCACCTATAAACAAAATTAAAAATCAAAATGAAAACCAAATGAAAAGATGTCCAAATTCACTCACAATGAGGGAAATGAAAATTACAATTACACTGAGATGTCACTTCTCAACTACCAGACTGATAAAAATTCAACAAGTTTCACAACAGATAATCCCCTACACTGCAAAATATACGCAAACCTGAGGTGAGCTGAATAATGGTGCCCAAACATATCCAGTCCTAATCCCTGTAACTACACTGTTATCTTAAATGGCCAAAGGGGCTTTGTAGATGTGATTAAATTAAGGATCTGGGGGTGGGGAGTTTATCCTTGATTGTCTGAGTGAGCCCAATAAGAACAAGTGTCCTTATAAGAGGGACGCAGAGAAGATGTGACTACAGAAACAGAAGAGGCTGATGTGAAAACGAAGCAGAGAGAGACGAAGATGCCATACTGCTGCAGACTCTGAAGATGAAGGGGCCATAAGCCAAGGAATTCAGGTCCAGAAGCTGGAAAAGGCAAGGAAACGGATTCTTTCTTAGAGTGTCCCAAGGGAGCACAGCCCTACTGGCACCTTGGTTTTGGCCCAAGGATACTGTTTTCGGACAACTGAGAGTACATGTGTGCTGTTTTAAGCCAAATCTGTAGTAATTTGTCATAGGAGGCATAGAAATCTAATACAAACACTATAGAGAGAAATTTGATAATACCCAGCAAAATTACAGATGGACTTAATCTCTGACCAGCAAACTCACTGCTAAGAATCTATTCTAGAGATATACCTGCAGACATAAGAAAGGACAAGATCGTTCATTGTGGCAATGTCTGGATAAAGCCCTAAGCCTGGAAACTCAAGAGTCCAGCAATAGGGGAAGTTGAATAAACAATGTTACAACCACACAATGGAATACTATGCAAGCGTACAAAACAAAAAGTAAGACAGAACTCTATTTTCATACTGGAATGTAAAATGTTTACTACCTTCTATCTTCTCATTAAAAATATCCCTAGGAAATAGAAAGTAGTCAACAGGTTATATATTGTATGCTACCTTTTGTTTAGGAAGAAGCAGCGGGACAAGGTGAGGGACAGAACAAGGCAGGATGGCAGAAATGGAAGTAAGGCTTTACTGACAATATAGTTTTAATATATGAATAATGCAAATGTTAATTGAATATTACCTATTCAAGTAAGCAAAGTTAAATTTTTTAAAAAAGAAAAATTATTTGAAACAAGTATAATAACTTGTCCATACCTTTAATATAGAAAGACCACTTAGAACTCAAGTATAGGAAAAAGGGAAAAAAAAAAAAAAAAAAAGAAAATAGGGAAAGGACAGGAACAAACAATACATGAAAGAAATACAAAGGGCAATAAACATGAAAAAATGTTCAAACACACTAGTAATCAGAAATGAAAATAAAAACACAAGCTACTGTGTTTCATTTATCAAAGTAGCAAATAATTTAATATGATGATACAGTGTTGGTACTGTCTCACTGTAGAGATAAAATAGATGTTCACTTTCATACTCTGAAATCTACAGCAAGAGCCATAAAAATATTAAAATCCAGCAATTTCATTCTATGAATTTATCCTAAAGAAATAATCGGGTTAAATAAAAATTTATTTAGAGATCTATTCATTCAAATGTTATTTATAATAGCAAAAACTAACTAAAGTCCAATTCTAAAATATTTAATCAACTGAATTTTTAAGCCTTAAATAAAACATGCTGGAGAATTATTTAGCAATATGCTAAAATTCTCCAATATATATAAAGACAAACTCAAATTCAAAACAATCTCTCTATTTTGTTTAGAAAGATCATATGTACTATATCATTTTATATACATAATGGTGAGAAAGCAAGAAAGAATGCATATATTTGTAGGGAAAAAGTTAAAAATTAGACCAAAACATTTGGATTTAGTTTGACAGTGGGAATTACAGATCATATTTATTTTCTTTATATGCTTCTATATTTTTCAATTCCATATAATTAGATGCATAATCACAAAAATGAAATGAAATTCTATGCTTTAGTGGCCCCAATTTGTCCCTTCTCCATTTCCTCTGTATTAACCTACTCTAAGCCCTCATTATTTCATGCCTGAATTATTTTAACATACTCCAAGCTGATTTCTGGTTCTCTTCTATGCATACATAGTCAGAATTATCCTCTATAAGAAACAATCTTCACACCCTAGCCTCAATAATCTCTTAGGCACTGGAGATAAACATTTAAAATAGTAATAATCCCTATCTTCCAAAAACACATAACATACAGAGGATATAGATAAGAATTCAACCAAGTATATAATGGACAAGAGCTAAAATCAGTAGTACAAACCAGGCCCATGGTTTAAAACAAAAACAAAGAAGGCAGATGATGTTATGAAAGGCTGCACAGCCAGAACATAATCCATGCTGTTATTATTAACACTAACATGGAGGGTGAGTGGAGGCATCAAGACCGGAGACAAAATGCGATATCCAATGAGAAGTCATCACCATGGAAGGAGCACGACACAGTGAGGATCTGAACTAGAGCAAGGACTGGAAACGGGAAAAGGAAAGACATTTAGGAGAATCGCACAATGAATCAGATACATCGAATCAGGAAAAATTAAGGATTACCAAGATTTCAGGCTTGGGCAACAGGGTAGATGAAAGTGCCACTAACTGACAGAAAAAAGAGAAAGGCAAGGTTTGTGTTGCTGTTTTGAGTCTAATGGCATCGTTATTCCTAAAACATCTCATCGAGAAGTGAGATCTACCCACTAGCACTTTTCTTCTAAATACATCTCTCTCTAATCCCAGCATTTTCCTCTCTCCCACCTCTCCACAAGAATCTTAGCATAATTATCAGTTAGGTTCACCATAGCAAATATACAGTATTTTCAAGCCTGTTGATAAATAACATGGCAAATATATGTCACATAATTGGCTAGCAAAGAATTCAATTTGAAAACAGTATTTCATAAAGTTCTCAAAGACTTTATCATTAAATTATTTCCAGACTTTACCTCTGTCCACAAAGAAGTTCCTCGCCCTAAGGACTCTTCTTGTCTCAAAGACATGAGAAAAGCGGAGACATCAGAAAGTGACACTTTCTCCTGGAGGAGAAGTTTTTTAAAATTACTTATTTTTAAATTTTTAATTGAAAAAAATAAAGTCACTGTGAAAGAAACCAAGTATATTATTTAAAGTACCATTTATTAAATCAAAAGAAAGCTACCTTTAAAAGAAAATACTATGCAAATTTAAAATGAAAGATAACATTCTGTAAGAAAAATTACTTGAAATCAAAAAGGGATTATTACCTTTCAAAGCAAAAAAAAAAAAAAAAAAAACACCACTCGCTGACTGAGGAAAACAACCAAGTCTTTCCATTTCCTTACAGGGTGCATCTTAAATGAAGATCCCCTACCATAGGCCAGGTGTTGGCAAACCATGACCCTCAGGCCAAAACCACTCATGGCCTATTTTTGTAAATAAAGTTTTACTGGAACACACATGTCTATTCAAACTGACTATGGAAACTTTTAGGGACAAAGGAAGAGCTGCATAACTGTGAGAGAGCGAATGTTCCACAAAGCCTAAAATATCTACTATCTGGCCCTTTACAGAAAAAGTTTTCTGACCTCTGCTCTAAGCAGGGGCTCTATAAAAACCACAGAATAAAGACAATAGAACTTCCTGGAATGTCAATTTACTGGAAGATAAATTTTACTTACACAATGTTTTAGTATTATAATGAACATACTATGAAGTAGAAGGCAAATATGTATGAATTTACAGATAAAAAAAGGAATTTTCCACTATATGTGTTCCCATATTAATCCACTCTATTATTTACCCAAGAAACATGGTGAAAATGTTTAAGAAGTGCTCTTAGGGGAGCAATTTCAGAGTAGGTGAGAGAGAAAAATGAAACAAAACAAACATTCTCGTTCACCAACATTCTGCCTTCAGAGCGATACTCACTAAAAGCAGAAGAAAAGCAGGGGCTAAGTCCTCTACAGATAATACAGCAACCCTTAAGAAGCGGACAGTAAGTTAAAGGAAGATTCAAAAGTTTCAAAATCCTCCAAGAGAACCTGAATTTCCACTTTTATATTCACTCGCCAATTTTTAGGCTCACTTTGTTAGGGATTCCCAAGACCACCCCAGGTTCAGTCATTCCCTAGGAGGACTCACAAGACTCAGGATATGGTTGAACTCACAGTCAAGATTTATTATAGCAAAAGTATCCTTTGCAAAATCAGCAAAGAGAAAAGACACATGGGCAAGGTCTGGAGCAAGCTTCCAGATTCCGCTCCCAGTGGAGTCACACAAGATATGCCTAGCTGCCCCAGCAGCAAGTTGTGACAACACTGTTTACCAGGGAAGTTCATTACAGACTCTGCCCAGGGTTTTTATTGGGGGCGTGGTGGGGGTGGTCACATCAGCACCCCTTGCCTGGCACTTGCCAAAATTCCAGACTCCCAGAAGGAAAGCGGGTGTTCGACATAAACCAAATTGTTTGTATAAACACTTGAGACATGGTGAGCCGCTCTTACTGGTTAGGATGTAAATCCAAGTTCCCAGACCCCAGCCAAGGGCCAATGTCACAAGAAGATCTTTCTACTAAGTTAACTCTTTTTTGCATAATTACTAAGAAAGACCTGTAAATTGATGTATTGTGAGTAAAAAAGATAAACTTACCACATCTACCAAATTCATAGCTGTTTGAAGAAGATAGCACTGAGCTGCCCCTCTCAACAGAATTTGATGTGTTGTCATTGTACACTGAAGAACATCCCTGAAAGAAACAGGAAATGCATTGCCATATTCCCAAAGACAATTCTGTCATTTTATAACTATTCACAAGCTGACTTATAAATTTGTCTGTAATTTCTAATACAGAAGGCCACTGCCAGTATAATTTCGAAGCTATTATTTTCTATTAAGGCCTCTCATAGAGCTCAATTTTAATATGAAATATATCTCTTTTAAAAATATAAAGATTATATATGAAGATGCAAATGTTTTCTTCGTATTTTCCTTTAAAGTAAGAATTTTACATTTTTAGAATACTTTCTGATCAGTATTATTGTTTGGCATTTTATCTTTAGTTTTCCACATGTCAATATAATAAAAAACTTACTTTCTTATTTAAAATGGTCAAAACCCAATAATGTGTATTGTGAAACATTTAAATTCATAAAATAAGCCAACTCTATATAAATAATGCATTTTAAAAATTTATTTTTTCTTTTATAAAATTAAAGCTCACAAATCTCAATGCCAATAACAACTAAAAACAGCAACTGTAGATTAGAGCTGAGGGAAAACAAAATTTACTGATGGCAAGTCATGGCAAATAACCATATATGACAAATGCAGAGTAAATCACCTGAGAGCAAGAAGCCCTTCGACACCCAGGGCTTTACATCTTGGGACATTCGCCAAAGCCTTAGAGAGAAACAAAATGGGAATAGCACACCAATGTCTACTTGTCATCTTCTGAATAAACTTTAATAGGAAACTACCTGAAAGAAAAAGTTAAATATTGTTGCCAATAAGCACATGAAAAGATCTCAACATCATTAGTCACCAAAGAAATGCAAATCAAAACCACAGTGAGATACCACTTCACATCCACAAGGATGACTATAATCAGAAAGACAGGCAATGAGTTGGCAAGGGTGTACTGGTGGGAATGTGAAATGGTGCAGCTGATTTGGAAAACAGGTTAGAAGCTTCTTAAAAAGTTACTTCTAGGAATATACCTAAGAGAACTGAAAACATGTCCATATAAAATCTTGTACACAAATGTTCATAGCAGTATTATTCACAATTGCCTAAAGGTGGAAACAGCCCAACTATCCATCAACCGATGAAAGGATGGACAAAATGTGGTATATCAATACAATGGAATATTATTCAGCCATAAAAAGGAATGAAATTCTGATAAATGTTACAACATGGATGGCCCTTAAAAACACGATGCTAAGTGAAATAAGCCAGGCATACAGGCCACATATTGTATGATTCTATTCCTATAAAATGTCCAGAATAAGGAAACCTATAGAAACAGAAAGTAACTTAGTGGCTGCCAGAGACTAGGGGAAATGGGAGATGACTACTAATAAGTAGGGGATATATTTAGGGGGTAAGGAAAAGGTTTAGAATTAGTCGTGATGGTTGTATAATTTTGTGAATATACTAAAACCACTGAATTAAATACTTTAAAAGGATAAATTTTATGGTATGTGAATTATATCTCAAAAAAGTTGTTATAAAACAAATCAATGTTATTTCAATTTCATTCCTATTTAATAAGGTAAGTATTCTACTATATTGTAAAAATTCTGATAACCATGCAGATATATACATATGTGTGTGTGTATTTTTAATGTTAAGGTAAAAGCGAACTTTTTTGACTGATAGAAATCATTCTTCCATTTAAGAGATGTTAAGGAAAAATACGATGGGAAAGATTGACGGTAATGGTCTCTGGTATCTGCAAAGAGTAACTAACATTAGATTGTTCCCACAGGTCTTCTTGACTGCCTGGATTTAATCATTACAATTTATTTTTCTATTTCGAGACGCAAAAGGATGGTGCTTCATTCTGCTTTCCCTGTTATGTGTGGTTTGCTAAGGACTTTCAGGTCATGCAGTTAGTGAAAATGCCTGCCTGTTTCTCAGATCATCACTGTAAAATGACTTTTAAGAAATCCTCAGAAGCTTTTACATCTTCCAAAGTACCTAGCACAAAACTAGATATACAGATGATATCCACTGGAAATTGCTGACTGAAAAATATTACTAAGTAAAAATTGTTAGTTAACATTTTAATTACCCACTTTCTTTTTGCACTGTTTACTAAATCGCATCCTTTACCTAACACATTACTCATGACATGAGGAAGACGGCAATGGCCAGGTTTCCATTTCCTTCATTCAACACATTTACCAAGTATTTACTACGTGCCGTCACTGAGCCACAAGCACCAGGTACTCAAATTCTAGGAAGCACTGACCACTAAAAGAAACTCATGCTGTACCACTGACATGAGAGGTACAACGTGGTTGACAAATTAATCCCCATATTGCTGGAGCTCAGAAGCTTAAACTTCACAATTCTAGCAAACTAAGGAAAGGCTCCAAAAGTTAAATTATCTTTCCATTAACCAATTTCTTTAAAAAGTAATCAATACAATCAATTTTATAAAAATTTAAAGTCATGACATACAGGCCATCCTTACTTAAGTTTTCTAACTTTTGAATAGATGTTACCATTTGGTCAACTTGTCACACTACTTGCAGAATAAATACAAAAGAAAAATAAGTATTTCATACCGAGGGTCACTTCACAAGTCATAAAGGGAGCCATCAGAAAAAGGCTTAGAAATTAGAGTAAGTCCTCCTGCTGCTCAGCAAACAAAATGACAATGCTTTGTGCTTTGCTAACCAACTGAGTAGATCTCATCAGAAAGAAAAATAAATCCCCAATCTGAAAAAGTAGGATATTTCTAGGACTCAAGATCTTTCATAAAGGAAGTATATTTTTCTTTCTTATTTTTCAAAGTCAGTATCTATAATGGGACAACTTTGCCAAAATGGACATTCTATTTTTAATTTTTTCCTTAACTCCAGGTTCTCTCCAACCTAGTTTATTAGTTTTTGAAATTGAACAGCAATTAGAAAAGACGGCTAACTATAGCACACCTTCAAAAATTACTTCATGCTACTCATGCCAACATTGGTAATATATTATATACAATGACAAAAGAACATACTCAATTACAGCGGACACCTGAATAACACTGACAAAATTTGTATATCCTGGAAAAAGGATTATAATATTGATTATAATAGCCATAAGATTGTACTTATAAGCATTTTTGTAAAAACAAAATTTTTAAAGCTAACATTAAAAAAACCTCTTTATTGACACATACCCTTTATTTTTTCTGGAAGAAGAGAAATATAAGTGACTAAAAACTTCTGTAATTTCAGTCCCAATGGAGAACCACTTCCAATCAGCTGGCCTGGGGACCTATAGATAAAGAGGGGAAAACACAAATATTTTAAATCTATTTACAAATAAGCATACTGAAATTAGTCTGAACAGAATAAGGCCCAGAAGTCTTTCAACAATAAAAAATAATCAGACAATTTTGCTTTTCTGAACCTGCATTTCATTTTTCAGTAAAATTTTGGGGAAGTGGATATGCCTTAAGTGGTTGAGCACCTGCCTCCCGGGTTTGGTTCCCGGTGCCTCCTGAAAAAATAAACAACAAGCAAAAACCAACTCAGGGAAGCCAATGTGGCTCAGTGGTTGACCACCCACTTCCCACATATGAGGTTTCGGGTTCAATCCCCAGCCCCTGGTACCAAAAAAAAAAACAAAAACAAATTTGTTGTTGTTTTTTGTTTGTTTTTTTGAGGAATCTCTGGTTACAGAAACATCAGCATCTTCTAAAAAAATGGACAAGAGTTAATAACCTACTAAATCATGTAGACATGGATTTCCTTTTTTGATACTTTCCCCCACATCTAAACTTTTATAAATCTTGCTAAATAGTATCATTAAAAAATTATCTAAAGAAATTATAATTTTTAATTGTATTTTATTGTTTTCAACATACAATTTAATAACTTTAAATCATTCATAGCATAGACATATATTAGTAATAAATTACTTTTGCAGAAGCATTTAACTGTTGACATCTACTAAAGTCATGTTTTTTTCTGCTGTATCTTCTCCCAGAACATTATCTGTTAATTGAACAAATGAGATTGCTAGCAAAGTGAAGGCATTTCATAATAAATATGTTTGTCAACTCTTTTAGAAAGAACCAAGCTTTTTTCACTGGTTTTACTGCTCTCCAGCTGTCTAACTGCTTCAGAAAACTATTCAATAGTACTGAGTTATTTGAAAACTATAAAATAATAGGCAAATCAAACATTGCTATGCTCTTTTGATAATTAAACAGGACTAAATATTAATATAACTTGGCACAGACTAATTAAATTTAAAAAGGGGGGGGGGCGGCTGTATAGCCCAGTGGATAGGGCGCCAGTACACCACATGGGAGGCCCCGGGTTCGGTTCCCGGGGACCTCTCCGAGCGGGCAGACGGCTTTGAGAAAGGCAAAGCCACCGTGGGCAAGGCAAAAAGCCGCCATGGGCAGGGCAAATCACCCATGAATCACGGAGCTGAGCGGTCTGCAAAACACGGAGCTGAGCCGCCCGTGAAACGGAATGGAGCCACCCACAAGTGGGGTGAGCCGCCTGCGCAGAGGGCCGACTCAGAGTGTCGCCGCAAAAC